>PVJI01000844.1:0-28863 GCA_004026765.1 Micronycteris hirsuta
CAGATCTCCTGTGTGTAGGGACCCAATCATATTAGGACCCACCCAGATGACCTCATTTTAACTCTGCAATGACCCCGTCTCCAATCAGAGCACCTCTGCCCATGCACCTGGGGGATGAGGGGCCAGACCAAATCCTCAGCCATGTGGGTGTCCAACCAAGTCCCCCCTCGTCTCGAAAGAAAAAAATGCCACCGTGAAAAGAATAAAGATTCCCATTGCGGATACAATTCTTCGGGTAAAGAAGCCAAAGATTTGTGAGAGCAAGGAGTATGAAGCAGAATTAATCATTCGGATAATAGCGATGGATGTTATTTTATGTTTTTAACAAAAGGAAGGTTTTTTTTTCAAGCTGGCTTTTCCTTGAAGTGGTTTCTTTTGTCTTTGGAGGGAGCAGGCAGCTCAGGGCCAGACTTCCAGCTGCTGGGGATCATTCTCTAGGAATTCCCCCATTTCTCCCATTTCAGCCATTTAAAAGTATTGTGAGGGACCAACTGGGAACAGAGTCCCGATGAAAAGGGTCTCCAGCCCCCCAAGCCTGAAGCCCTTCCGTCTGCAACAGAAATTCGCCACCATACCCACATTCCTATCCAATTAGGAGTGTGAGCTGATAAAATATGCCCTGCTAAGAATAGCAATCTAGGAGAAAAAGAGAGAGATTGTCTTCAAAAGTATGGAAAAGGGGCATTTAATCAGAGAAGCCGATCTTTCTTTTTATTACCGAGGATAATGTGATGTGAAATTCTCCCCCAAAACCGCACAGGATAAAGGTAAAAGGAACCATGGGAAATTCCCTTTCGTGATAGTAACATTCAGATGGGAAGGGGAGAGTTTTGGGTACTTTAGTTGTTAGCCTGAGTTAGTGGCTACTTTTTCTGAGAAGAGGACCTTCTCTTTTTAATCAAAGAAGTCGCTCTAGGTGACGGTGGTAGGCTGAATCATGGCCCCACAAATATGTCCGTATTCGATCCGTGGGTTCTGTGAATGTTACCTTCTGTGCCGAGATGGGTACTTAGTTTCATGCCTCAGCTTGGCCAGGCCACGGACCCAGTCACCCGGCCAAACACCAGTCCAGACGCTGCAGGGGAGGAGAGGTTTGATGTGACTGACACTCAAGTCATCAGACTTGGAATCGAGCAGACTGCCCTCCATAGGGTGGCAGGCCTCGCCCCATCAGTTGCAGGCCAAGAGAGGACAGCTTGGTCCCTCAAAAAGGAAAGACACTTCCTCCAGGCTATCCTTAGACTCCAGTCTGAAACCTCAGCTCTTGCCCTGCAGATGCTAGACTCATTGGCCCCGCAACCACATGACTCAATTCCTGGAAGTACTTCTATTGATCTAGCTGTCTGTCTACCTACCTACCTACCCATCCACCTATCCATCTGCACCTCCTATGGATTCTGTTTCGCTGGAGCGCTCTGACTATTGCAGGTGGCAAAGCAGACTTTGCAGAAGTGATTAAGCAGGCATCTTTGGTCCGGGAGATCCTCCTGGATTATCGGGGTGAGCCTGATGTACTCACAGTGACCCTCATGAAAGGGACACAGGAGAGTCTGAATCAGGGAGAGGACGGCATGACGGCAGGAGCAGAGGCCGGAGAGATCACACTGTGAGCCCAGGGGCCCCGAGCACCGCCAGGACAAGGCGGACAGGCTGGGCTCCTAATCCTGCCTTTGCCCCTTGCTCTGCTTCTCGGCGTCTCTGTGAAGCAGGGCTCACAGCCGTTTCCTTCATGGTGGAGTGTCGGTGATCAGAGAGGACACGTGGCATTTAAAGAGCCTGTGTCACCGTCAGACTGCGGTACGGTCGTATCGGTGGTCCCGGAGCAGGCATGGGGTGTTATGGTGGCACCTTAACCCCTGTCTTCCTTCCTGTTGCAGTGGAGGGGGGGCCGTGATGACCTTCACCCCCAGGAAGACCACGCCCAGCGCCCATTCACAGAAAGAGAAACACACCCTTTCTCACGCACTTTTTAAAAAAGCGTGGCCGCTGATGCCCCTGGTGCTGAGTTAGATGTGCCACCAGGTGAGAGACGCGTCTCTGAGGATGGCAGGAGAGCAGGGCAGGGGCCCCAGCCTCACCTCAGGAAGATGGCTACGCGCCCCACCCTTGGGGGCCCAGTGGCAGAGACCTAGCTCGGAAGGAATGGCGGGGGGGGCTGGGGTGGTGGGATTCTCCAGAGCAACCCTGCAGTGCTTGAGACTTGGGGCTCGGTGAGACCCCAGTACCTTTGCACACCTGGGGTGGGAGGGGAGACCCACGTCCGTGGCTGTAGCTAGGCAGCGGAAGGGCTGACGGTGTGGTATGTTGCATTTTTGTCTGGGTTTCCTGCCTCACTTCTTAAGCCTCCCTCATTCCTCACGACTCTTTTTCAGGGACGACTCGCCCACCATCACCAGGCTATCGGAAGTTTTCGGAATTCCACTGATGCGAACGCGTCCTGACAGAGTGGCATCCGTGGCATCCACTCCAGTGCACGGCTCACAGGCATCGCCTGTGGGTGACGTGGCTCTCGAAGCCCTCGGACACCTCTGGGTACACTTTCGGTGCACACACAGACGTGTCATGAGTACTGCTTTGCTGCGTGTGACTGTGAGGGGAAGTCCCTTTGTAAACCAGCTTATTGAAGTGGAATTCGCCACTTAAAAGTGAAGCTAGTAGGTGAACAACAATTCAAGCGGCTCTGGGGTGTGGCAAAAATTGCACGGTGGTACCCTGGCCAGCGTGGCTCTGTTCGTGGGAGCGTCATCCCATAACCGAAAGGTTGCAGGTTCGATTCCCAGTCCAGGAGCGTATGGTCACCAGTCTGGGCGCATAGAGGAGGCAACCAACCAATGTTTCTCTCTCACGTTGATGTTCCTCTCTCTCCCTTCCTCTCTTTCTCTCTAAAAGCAACAAAAAACAAAGTCCTTGGACGAGGATAAAAATTTTTTTCAATGTGCAATGGTGAACTTTGGGAAATCTCACTTCAGGCAAGAGCGACCAAGCGGGCTTGCTGATAAACGAGCACCGCACTGTGTTCTCAGCCCTCTGGCGGGGGGGGCCCACAGAAATCAAACAACAAAGCAATTCTCACTTCGCATCCCCTCCCCTTTGCAGCCCCCTCTTCACAGATCCCTTTTCTCCTGGCCAGGAGGCAGCAGCGTCCTCTCCCGCACCCCACCCCACCCACCCACCGTCTCTTCCACGTGAGCTCCTTACGCAGGTGCTGATCCAGGAGAGAGTGTGCTGGTCCATCTCAGCTCCAAAAGCCGCCCCTGAGCTCCGCCCCTCCTTCCTGGTCCGAGCCTGGGAGGGGAGCTGGCTGAGAGCTTTCAACTGTAGTCATTGGTCCCAGTTTATAAAATTTTATTAGAAGATTTCACCAGGACAATTAAAACAATTTACCTATCATCACTTGACATCACTTATGGATATGCAGGAATGTAATGTAAATACTTCTGGAAAGTATTTAATTTTTCCACATTATGGTTTTAATTAGAAATGTTAATTGAACACATCGGCTAACCCGAAGCTGTCAAGAGGGAAAAAACAGTATTTGCGAAAGATGAGTTGTGCTGTGTGCCGTTGGGCAAAAAGCTCATGTTTGGAGGGAACCGTGAGGCCTGGGGTTGGCAGATGTGATTCATCTTTGCCCTGTCTAACCACAGCCCGATAAGCCACGTCGCCAACCTGCGCCTCGGTTTCCTCATCTGTAACACCGACGAGCACCACCTCCTTCGTGGGACGGCTGAGACGGTCAAACGAGAAAGCATCTGGCGTTTGGCGAAGCCTCCGACCTTCTCTGGAGGCCTGGCCGCCTGGTGCCCGCTTGTCCTGGCCGCTGGAGCTGGGCTTGCCGGCCACGGGAACAGATGAAGGGTTTGCAGCCTTGAGCTCCGGGGTGGAAAGGCAAATACCTCACAGCAGGGCTGAGAATTCCGAACACGGAGGCCTTCTTGCGTGTGGGCTCCTCTCCAGTGCTTGGCAATAACGGAAGGCAAATATCAGGAACCCAGTGGGGAATTCATGCTAAAAAAAAAAAACAAAAAAAACCCACCCCGCACGCACACACACAGTGCACTCTGGGGTCATTAAGCAACATGTAATTAACATCCGCCCCTTGACGTCAGCTGACAGCCCACAGCTGCACACACACAGCAAAGGTGCCATAGGTCATTTGCTCCTCCCAAGGTTTGTTCATACTGCATGCTTTATGTCCTTTGGCCTGGGGCAGAAAAACAGAAAAGTGCGCCCAGGTGTCCACACTGGCCTGCAAGTCTGCGATTTCCTGGGGGGACGGGGCCGCGCTGTGTTTGTCATCGCTGTTCCCTCTGGCCCCCAGCACAACCCTGCCACGCAGTCGCTCTGCTCCACACTCAGGGAGGGAGGGCGTCCTCCCTGAAGACTGAACCCCCACATTGCTTTGTGGGGAGACGCGCGTCTTCTGGCTTTGTGTCTTGTGAGTCTCGTCCTGGATGAGACAGACGCTCAGTTTGGGAGAAGCGTGGTGCGGCAGTCCTCGGCAGCGGTCACTCTCTGGCTGGTACCTGGGGCCTGCAGGGCGCTCACTCATTCACTCAACAAACATCCATGGAGAGTCTTTCACATGCCGGTGAGGTGCTGGGCATAGGGGCCACAGAGACAAATGGAGATGTCAGGGTCCCCGTGCTCATGAAGCTCATTCCCTAGAGAAGAGCCTGAAAGCCAGCACCCTTCGTGATGGCCGCGGGCGGTCCGTGTGACAAAGGCATTGAAGAGGCCTGTCTAAGGAAGGGAGCCGAAGGAAGTAGGATGGAACCACAGGAAGCTCCAGGCGAGACCACTTCCACGTGAAGGGAGCCGCGTGCCCCAAGCCAGGGATGAGGACCAGCTTGGGCTAAGGACAGAGAAAGACCCAGGACACAGAGAAGGGGAGGGGTGGCAAAAGGTGAGGTCAGAGGGACAGGTGGCATCACATGACAGGACCACGTGGGCCGCTGGGCAGAGTCTGGACGGTGCCCTAAGAGGACGGGGCTCCCTTGGAGGGCTCCGAGCAAGGGAGGTGCACCCTGACCTGCCTGTTGAGAAGCTCTCTCTGGCAGCCGTGTGGCCACTGTGCAGGGAAAGGTCCGTGTGGGACAGAAGTGGAAGCAGGCGGTTGACCAGCGAGGCTGATGGAGGGAAGGAATGATGGCCGCCTGGACCAGCGGTGGGGGTGAAGATGGAGATGCAAGAAGGCAGAGCGGATTCCTGTCCCAGATGAGAGTGGTTGGCCCACGTGCTCCCCGCCACCGGATCCCATCGACCCCAGGTTTCCACAGCTCTCTCAGAGTGTACAGCTTCATAACTGCCGAGTTCGGGGTCTCCCTCCCCAAGGCTGGGCCCAGTCGCTGGTCTGACCACGTGACTTAGAGCGCACTGGTGCGGGGCTGAGACCTCATGACCCTTCCCCATCTCGAACCTCAGCACCAGTGTCTCCTCTTGTAACGGACACATCAGTGTCACAACCGCCACCCCAGGCCACCACCACATGTGGGCAAGAAATACGTATTTATGTTCCCATCCAATGAATGTGGCAAGCAGAATAATGCCTGCCCCCACCGAAGATATCCACACCCTTGTCTCCGAACCTGTGACGATATGGCACAGGGACTGACGGTTGCAAGTGGAATTGAGCTTGCCCGCCAGCTGACCTTAGATTATTCTGGATTATGCAGGAGGGCCCGATGCCGTCACGTGGGTCCGTACACGTGGGAGAGGAGGCAGCGAGGGCGACCTGACCGCGGAAGACCAGAGTCGAGATGCGATGGGAGGACTCGGTGGCCGTCGAGGGCCCCGACGAGGGAGGAAGGAGCCTCAGGGTAAGGATGGCTGGAGGCCTGCAGACGCTGGAGAAGCCAAGGACAGAGATTGTCCCCTCAAGTGTCCAGGAGGAACCAGCCCTGCAGACGTCTGGGTCTTAGCCCAGCGAGAAACCATGCCGGGCTTCTCCAACCTGCAAAACTGAAAGATAATAATAAATCTGTGTGGCTTTAAGCGGCTAAGTTCATGGTCTTTGTCCAAGTTGGACTCATGTGACCTTCTCTCCCTCTGTAAAGGACCTGTGTCCATATAAGTTCCTCTTCTGAGCTACTTGGGGGTCAGGACTTCAACAGCGCATTTTCAGGGGACAGAGCTCGGCCCCCCACAAGGTCTTTGAAATCGAGGGGACGGATGACGTGTTTGCGCCTCACTTTGCTGCCTCTGGTCATGGGACTGCTGTGTGGCCCCTGAGCCTGAGAAGGACAGCCTCTCGTGGATGTACTTGGCCTCCAGGGCAGGCTGTGCTCAGCCCTCCGGCCCAGCCAGCTTCAGGGATCCGTGTCCCGGGCTCCTCCATCACAGGAGTGTGGCTCTGTCCCCATATTTTCCACCCCTAGTGCCTCTGAGCTGCCACATCTCTGCTTCTCTCCGTGGGTCCTCTTATCTCTCCATGTGTCAGCAGCCCACGGGGCGCCCCCTCCCCCCCAACTACCCTTGCTGATGTAACTGGATACAGTGCCACTCCTCCCCAAGCTTGGCCACCCCAGATCTCCCCGGCGCCCCAGTGAGGGAGCTGGGGTTCCACCCCAGACCCTGGCACGGTGGTCAGACCCGCTTCCCCTTGAAAGGGACGGTGGCTGACAGACACCAGTACTGACACACAGGGACACAGCATTCATCCACTTGGCTTTGACAACAGACAGTTATTTTCTCACAGTTCTGGAGGAAATTTGAACACAGGTACCCAGAGGGAAACCAGGTGAGGACGCAGGGAAAAGCCAGCCGTCTACACGCCAAGGAGAGAGACCTCGGAGAGAGCCAGGCCTGCCAACACCTTGATCTTGGACCTCCAGCTTCCAGAAGGGTGAGAAAATAAACGTCTGTTGTTGAAGCCGCCGGTCAGCGGTCCTTTGTTGTGGTGGCCCTAGCAGACTCATGCGGGCTTCACGACCTTTGTCCCGTGGTCCTGGGATGAGCACTGGTGCTGATGGGCACCACGAACCTTCCCTCTTGGCCTCTCCTGGGGCACCTGTGGAAAACCATGCCCTTCCTCCCTCCCAGGTGAACCCTCGTCTCCCCTCACTCACCCCCGCCACTCAGCTTCTTCATGCTTTAGGTTCCTACCTGGATTTCCAAGCCCCACACGCTGAATATCTTTATGTCGAAAGACTAGCCACGTCCTTTTTGGAGAGAAAAATGCATCACCATGCTAGATAGACCTAGAGGGGTCGCTTCTTTGGTGCTGTGGCTCTGGGTTCAAATCCTCCCCAGGCACAAATCCGATGCCACGACCCCTCCGAGTCCTCGCTACAGCAACAAGTTCCTGCCACTGCCTCAGAGCGACGCTCTGGATGTTGGCTACCTTCATCGTCAGTCATCTGGTCATCGGTCATCCACAGGGCGGTGGTAGGTGCGGGGAAACATTTTCCACACCGATAGTTACGTATTTGTTTTAACTTATAGTAGAAAAAAACAAAGTCACCGCACTAAACCTGGGATATCACAGGCATTGCTGCCCAAATGCACTGTGTAAACACTGACGGGAGGGACACGCTGAACATCGGGGCAGTGGCACAAGAGGAGCCGAAGCTGGGGGATGGGCGCTGTCCTCCCCAAGTGTGTGGGGCCCTGATCTGCCTGGACACGGCGGGAGGAGGCAAGGAGGAGGGGCAGGAGGTTTCTAGCCGTCCCGATGCGTGTCCTCTCTGTGCCTGTCCAGGAACCCAGCCTCCGATGTCCATGTCACAGGCTGCAGCCCACGTGGACACCAGCCAGGGAGGGCCACAGGGCTCCTGGGGTGCATGGTGTTGGGGGGGACTTTGCTTCCGAGTCCGGAGGTGTCTGAGAGGCAGCGTGGAGCGTCGCTTTTCCCTGACTCCCCAGCCTCGTCAGAGGTGAGCAGCACCAGTTGCGAACTGGGTTCCCCGTGGACGTGCTAGGCAACAGCGAGCCCTCTCCCTGCGCCCAGCGTGCAGCCATAGCCCACGGGGAGCACGTCTCTCAGAGACCACGGACAGTCCCCCCAGCCCCTGCTGAGAGGTTGGCGGTGGCACCCACGGGGACGTGGGGCGAGGACGCAGGAGTCTCCGCCAGTGGCCGGCCTGGCGGGCGCACACCTCCAGGCCAGCACGGTGTGGAGACCAGCGTCCCCACACACAGGGCGACGTCTCCTTGGGCAACCCAAAGATGACTTCGCTGCAGACAGTCATGACTCCCTCATTTGACTGAGTTTTAGCTTGTTAGTTCTGTGGCGCCTTTAAAAATGGAGTATTATGGGAAAACCTGCAACTACACGGGCCTTTTTGGTTATATCTGAGTCTCTGGCTACAGCTACATTCATCCAATGGCATTTAAGGCTCATTAAATTTTGAATCCCCAGTCACCTGCCTTGGGCTCAAAATAGTTTCTCCGCCTGCCTTTTGTCTCCCGACTCCATTTTCATGGAAATTGTTTCCATTCACCTCCCGGTTTCCTTCTTTCTGCTAGCAACGCCTGCTCTTTAATAATCTCCAACGTGGAATCGTTCACTCCGCGAACCTGTCATTTGGAGAGTACGCTGGGCCTTGATGGATGGAAAGGGCTGGTGGCAGAAATGAGAGAAGCCCCGGAGAATGCCCCTCCCTCTTCCTTCCTGCTCTGGCTGTGCAGAAGGTGGCCATCTGCTCGCCGCGACGTCACTGCTGGCTCGTCGCTTCACGTCTTGGGTCTTAACCCAAGAAGGTGTCAGGGTCTAAACAGGAGGAGCTGAAAGCTCCCACCCCCACAAAGGCAGCACCATCCCTCATAATAGATAAATCTCAGCACTTCATAAGTGCAAGGCCCTCATCCAAGTACTGACAATTAGACAACCGGGGGATTAGCCCCTTATTTTGTAGGTGAGAAGACTGGAGCACAGAGAAGTTAAGCAACTTGCCCAAAGTCACACAGCAATAAGCTGTGCAGCTGGGATTTGAACCCAGGCCCTCTGAAGGCAGAAGCCCTTCTTCTGCCCACCCGCCGAGCTCACCACTCCAATCCCTGCACCTGAGGACTCCGCATAGTAATATCAGACAAACACGGCCAGGTCTCCTGATCATTTCAGAAAAGCCAGAAGTCAAAACATTTACATTAAAAAGTCCAGCTTTTTAAAGATCGGCAAGTAAAATCTTTTTTCGAACACGGCAAGGGCTAAACCAGACATATCTGTGAGCAGAAATGGGCTTTTGCGCTGCCTGCGTGAGACTTCTGGTGTGGACTTGATCTTTGAAGAGAACCAAGTGGCTGTCAAATTCACCCCCTTCCCGCCCGGGCAAAGAACTTCCTCCGGAGCCTGGCTGCACCCGAGGAGCAGCGGCTGGAACTCGGTGCGGGGAGCCAAGCTGGGCGACCCCAACATCCCTGTGCTTCCCGGGGCGCGCAGCGTCTGCGGGGCTGACTGGTAGTTACTCTAAAGAAAGGGGTTCCGGGCCGCGGCCCTGCGACGGGCCGACTCATGCGCAGCCTCAAATCCGTGCGCCCATGCAGCGGCTGCCCGAGAAATGTCAGCTCTCATAAACCTGCGTATAAATCTGCTTCCACCAGGAGCTGGGCGAGCGCGCACCACGCTGGGGAGAGTGCCAGGCGCGGGAACACGTGTCGTTCCCACAGAGAGCCCCTCCGACAGTGGACAAGGGGGTGTCTTCCCCCACCTCCCCTCTCCAGGCGCCTAGAGCAGGGAAGCTTTGCTTTGGCCCCTCCCCTCAACGGGAGACTGAAAACTCGGTTCATCATCCTTGGTTGGAGGTTCTGCTAAGTGCTCGCTGACACAGCTGAACAGTCATAAAATGGCGTAAAGACTAAATGACTTGATAATGCAAAACAGTCATTAGGATGTGGTGCATGTTTGCGCTATTTACATATTTGCACACCCCGGTGTTCACGTCTCTTCCCTCATCGCTCAGAGAAAGCCTCCCGTCTTCGCGGGCATCCAAAAACCTGGTGCCCTTTTCCCTCCTCTCTTCCCATTCGTCCCCGCGGTCCTGGAGGCCCACCGGGCAGGACAGCGGCAATGGCAGCGCCCCTGCCCAGGGTACAAGGGTAAGAACAAACTCAGGAGGGAAGCAAGCTCTGCCCGTGGTAGGAAACCCCTCCTGGCTGAGGGGCTGGGGGCAGCGGGCCTTCTGACAAAGGGTGAGAATACCGACGAGAACACCCAGTCCCGGCTGTGCAGCGTTTGCCAGTTCCCATGGGGCACGCCCTCCAGCTGTTGAGCTTCCAGCACAGAGCACGGAGTCGGGCAGAGCTGTCCGGGTGGCTCTCAGGAGCCACGCTGTCCCCAGCACTCCGCTACGTGTCGGGGGTGGGGGGGCGGCTGCTACCTAATCTCTGTCGACCACGGTTTTCACCTCTCTCTGCCCGCAGAGGGCACGGCAGGGCCGGAGCACAAAGCCGCACTCTGGCCCAGACAGGTCCCAGATGTCGGGACCCAAGTCTTCTATGGTGCCAGTGAACTCAGGCGGGGGTGCTGGGAGGTGGTCCCCTCGCCCTCGCTGCTCAAAGGGGGAAGCTGTAGCCCCGAGGGGGCAAGTGTTTAGGCAGGTCCAGCACCCATCAGGCTAAGAGGCAGGAAGTCAGTTCCTGTTCTCCTCAATGCAATGCTCTTTGCTCCTGTGCGAACTGGGGCCTGCCCAGTAGACCGGGTCTCCGTGGCGCCCCGAGGCCCCCACCCCACCAGCCCTGTGTGTGTGTGTGTGTGTGTGTGTGTGTGTGTGTGTGCACGCGCGCACGCATGCCGCATTGGAAGATGGGGCCTGGCAGGCTCACTGAGCCCTGTGTGGGGACGATGGTTGCCAGGTAACAGATTCAGGATTCTGGCGGGGAGCGTCATGGCGGGAAGCCTTCCCTGACAGATAGAAGTAAGTGGGTACGGCAGGGAGCAGAGGGGGCAAAGGCTGATGTGAGGGTCCTGATTCAGAAATGGGGTGTACAACCCAGGGAGGGGGGCACTAGGGAGACGTTATGACTCAAAAGGACTTTGAAGAAGATCTGGTCCCTGCCCTTGCGTACTCAGTAGGGACACTGAGACGCAGAGCTGGGGATGGACTTGTCCAAGGTCACGGCATTAGTTGGTATCAGGACCAGAGCTACGGGACATGGATGAGGACCTTGGGTTCCCTGCAGACCTCACCGAGCAGGAAAAAAGCCCCGTCAACAAAGCAGCCCGGAACAAGGGCGGGAGGTTCAACACTAACTCCCAGGCTGGCTGCTTGTCTGGGATGAGCTGCGAGGTGCTTCCCCCACCCACCAGGGGCCCTTCCCCCTTCTGATCCCGGCCCTGGAGGAGGGGAGAGGGCCAGGAGCGCCAGGAAGCAGGGAGCTGGGTAAGAAGCAGTGATGCTGATGTCATGGGGGGTGGTAAGAAGTTCCAAGGGGTCACTCAGCGGAACAGATGGCAGGCAGATATTGGCTTGAACGCGCACATGGTTGAGTAAATAATGTTTAAGTTTTCCGTGCCAGCCTGGGGCGCGGAGCAGACTGCGCTGGCGGAGGCACCAACACCTCCCGCCCGGCGTCATCTGCTCTTCCCGGGGTTTTCATTTCCTCCCCTGTCTGTGCTTCAGAGCACGGCTGGCTGCTCAGGAAGCCGTGGCCCTTGGAGGCAGGACTGTGTCTGCGGAAAGAGGGAAGGAGGGGCCGGAACGGGGCGGGGGCGGGGGCGGCCTGGCCCTGGTGGCCCTGTGTGCCCAGGGCGCACCTGTCAGGTGAAATCACAGTCAAGGGCATTCCAAGCCACCTGCCTGGGGAGTTGGCCGTATTTGAATTCTTTTAATAGTAAATCCTCCTGAGACAAGACCAAGGGGGTGTCCTTGGTCTCTCTGTCCAGGAGGTGGTTTCTCCACCCACAGAGCCAAGAGCTGGGTGGCGAGACTCCCGGGCAGGACTCCTGAGTTCTGGCCCTGACTTGGCCACTCACGGGTCTCAGGCAGTTCCTTTGACTCCTCTGAGCCTCAGTTTCCCTGTGTGTCTGCTGAGGATGTAGGCACTGGCCCGACCACCCCTAACAGGAAGAGGGGGTTATGTGAATGGAGCGCGAAAGGGTGGAAAAAGGACAATGAAGAAGCACATGGTGGACCAGTCCCAAGGATCTCTGGCTCTGCAGAAAGAGGGAGGCCTCAGGCACCATTTCAAACCCCGACCCACTCAGGCCTCAAGACACAACAAGGCAGACAGCACGACCCAGGCCCGGGGCGCTGCCTCCGCACGAGGAGGCAGGCAAGGGGCTGAGTGACAGGAGCGGCTGTCATGAGCGTGTTCTTGGGTCCCAGTGCCCGAGCTCACAGTTCTGTCTGTCTCCTAAAGACAGTGTCACCACGGGCTGCAACAGACCCCTGTGCCTCAGCTCCCTCGCCCGTCCAACAGGCATCGATGTGGGAAGACTAAGAAGACGTGAGCAAAGCGAGCGGCGTGGCCTCGGGGCCCCCAGCAAAGGCTCACTTCCATGGGCTGGATTATTACCCGGCGCTGTGCTAGGACCACAGGGGGGAAGGCGCATCCAGCCTGGGGTGTGGGGAGGGCTTCTGGAAGCAGGGACTCGGCCTGAGTCTTGAACAAGTGAAGAGTCAGCCAGGCCAAAGCAAATGCATTAAAAAAAAAAAATACTGTGGAGCAAGGAATTTGGCAAGAGTGAAGAAGAATCGGACAGACGGGGTCTCTGCTCCCTTATTGATGTCTCTCACCCTGGGCCTGGGTCACCAACCTGTCCCGTGAAGGGTCCAAGGGCACCTAGGTTAGGCTTTGAGGTCCCCACGCGTCCCGTCACAACCACGCAGCTCGGCTGCTGGGTGGGGACACAGCCGGGGGCCCTGCAGAGATGAATGGGTGCGGCATCAGACTTTAATTTTGAGGATGTTAACTAGACTTCTCCTGACGATTATTTTGCAAAGACATACAAATATCGAATCATTATGCCGTACACCTGAAACTAATATAATGCTCCCTGACAATTATCTCTCCATTAAAAAAACTTTTCTCGTGAACACTGAAATTGGACTTTCGCATCATTTTCACATCGTGAAATATTGAGGTTCTTCCTCCCGCCCCCCATTCCCTCTGATCGTTTAAAAACATAAAAACCATTCATTCCTCCTGGGCCATTCCAAAAATAGACCGTGGGCTGGCTAATATCCAGACTCCCGTTTTACATAAGAATAGATGTGGGACCAACAGAAACAGTAAACTTTGGGGTGGTGGCCACTCCTCTGAAGATCCCGCTACTCTACGGAACTCAGGAGGGAGAAGGGTCTGATTTAGTTAGGGTGGAAGACTCCGTGGGGCTGAAATCAGACTAATCCGATAAAACCAACCACTCCAGAGTCCAGACAGAAGGAGGGCCCACTCAAAGGCAAGTTCAAAGCCTTGACGGGTGAAGAGCAGCAAGGCCGGTGTGGGGCTGGGACACGGGATCTGTACAGGGACCGGAGGTGCCGGTTGTAAAAGAGAAGGAAGACACAGGCGTAGCGAAAGCTTGTGTTTGTGCGAAACCGACCTGGGATCAGTTGAGCTTCAGCGGAACTGACCTTGGTTTGACGGAAGGAAACTATTCGGGAAGGGATTCACGGTGTCAATTCCATCCGCGATTTCTTTTTTGCAGGTAGGACAGAAGGAGGGGACGTGTGAAGGCAGCCCCAGATGCTCCACCAGCCTAGGCAGTTATTACAGGCCCTGGCGAGTCCGGCCCTCCGTGGACAGTGCGTCCGGGAGGGCAGGTCCTGGACCTCCAGGCACGGACCATGCGTGCCTTCCTGCGTATCGGTAATGAGTCATTTCCCACTCATCCCAGTGGAAATGGGGGCCCCCAGAGCCAGAGCCCCCAGGCATCCAAGTTTGCCAGGGCCGGCCCTGTCCCTTGGGTGGTGTCACCAAAACAGAGACCAAAGAAATTGGTCAGAGTGTCAACTCTGAGGTGGGGGAGGGGTTCTGGCATTTGCCAGCGGCCACGGGAGTGCTGGCCCCCCCTGTTGGCCCCTCTCACTGACCTTGCTACTTTGGTGGGCAAGGGAAGCAAATGATTCAGAAAGAATTTTCTCCTAATAGAAAAATCTGTTGAAAGGGGCTTTCCTGCACACCCCCGGGTTGAAGCACAGGATAGAGGTCCTACCTCTTGCTTGGGCAGCTGCATTAGGTAAATCTCTAGATGGTGAGCAGCCCCCACTCCTCCACACCCCCCCACGTGCACGTGTGCACACAGGAACACACACACACACAACTCCCATAATTCCACACTAAGTGGTGCACAGCCCTACGCAGTTTAACTTGAGCTTCATCAGTTAAATAAGTACTTTTTTGCCATTCTGCAGCTGTTGCCATCTGCCTAATTTCAATCAATTAACTTTTAGTTAAAAACATTAAGTTTCTTAATGCGGCAGCATTGGCCCAATTGTGTGGTGAATTGCGAGCGTGAAGGAGACAGACCGCTTACAATTGCCTTTCCTGGGAACGGTCCCCTCAGGAGCCCCAGGCACCGCGCCAGGCAAGGGTGGCTGAGGGGACAGGGACTCGGGCCCAGAGCCAGGCATCCTGACGCCCACCTGGCCGCGTGGCACCTGCCTGCAGAGCTGGGCGGGAGCTTGGAGGGAACGGCTCTGCAGAAAGCGTGGGCTTTGCAGGGAGGGAGAGGGCCGGGTGGGTGTGAAGACCAAGCATTGGGGAGGCAGAGGCAAGTGTGGAAGCTGGAGCAGCAGGGGAGGCAGAGAGGGGCTCGCAGAGAGGGGACAGAGCAGGGTCCTGAAGAGTCCCACAGAGGAGTGGGGAGGCCCTGCCCAGCCCGAGCCCCTCTGCCACCTCCGGTCACCCCATCTCCAGGCCCTCAGCCTCTTGTCCGTCTGCAGACATGGCCCGACCCCTGAGCAGGGAGAGCACGGGGTGCTAACCTTGCACCTGAACACTGCACATGGTTGCAAGGCCTGGGGAGTCCAGCCCGCCCACCTCCCAGCTGCTCTCCCAGCACCTCTTCCTTGCTCACTGTGCTCAGGCCACCCTGGACTCAGAGCCCGGGAGCCTCACGGAGGGCGGAGCGATGGCACCTGCTCCCCTGCCCACAGGCTCTTCCTCCGAGGCCCCTCCTCTGCCCCCTCCCCACCCGCAGCCCCTGCTCAGTCTGCACACAGCTCTGTCTCCTCGCTTCTTTATCTACAGCTCAAAGGTCACTTCCTAGCTGCCTGCTTGTAACCCCGCCCCCTGGGGCTGCAGCGAGGACCCCTGAGGTCATCCATCAGGGACACTGCTGGGCACAGGACCCAGCGCGCAGGGAGTGCTCCGTGAATAGCCACCACTCTTTTGTACTAAAGTGAGGTTTTCGCAAAGAGGCCGAGGGCAGTGAAGCCCTCCACGTGCAGCCGAAGCTGACTCAGCAGCGGTGCAGGAGGCGAATGGGTATTATTGCCCAGCAGCTCCACTCTGCACCGCCCACCCTCCAACCCCAGGCCGATCAGGGGTCCGCCAGCAGCTGCAGAACCGCGCCTCCTGCCTGCGTCCTCTCCCGGGCCTCCACCTGCTCCCCGCCTGCCAATCACGCCACAGGGCTGTCCTCCACCCGAGGAGCCCGGCCGCGCAGCCGCCTCCCCGCACACGCAGGGCTCACACATGCTCGCCCGGCCGCCCGGCATGCAGGCCCGTGTGCTGCCGTGGCACGGTGCCCGCTCCCTGGCACAGCGAGGCCAGCGCGCGGCCTGGCAGATGGCGGCGAAGTGGGGGCCGGAGGGGAGCGCGGGCTCCCGCTGCTCGAGAGGAGGGTTGGGGTGGAGCCGTGGGCAGGGGGGAGCTTGGCGGGCAGGCAGGGGATGCTGTCATGGCCTTGTCTTTAGAGCAGACGCCACTGCCGCCCTGGCTGGGCTTCCCCGGGGCAGGGCACAGCCCAGCCCTGGTCGTGACATCAAGGCCAGCGCAGGGTGACCTGGAGCCTGCGGAGGAGGCAACCTCCGGGGCCCGAGACTCCAGGGATGCTCCGACCCCCGGCCTCCGCGTCTGCAGCCTAGCCCCGCCCCAGTTCCGTTCAGTCTCGTTCAACCCGGACTTGGGGGTGTCTTCTCTGGCCCTGGCCCCAAGAACCAGCATGGCGTCCCCTCAGAAGGACTGAGCTGACTTTCGGGCACCGGGGCTGGTCTCTGCCCTGCCTCTGGGTCTTCATGCCTCAGCCCGGGCCTCAGAGCCCTGGCTAGTGCACCTGTGGTGGGGGGGAGGCCTTGATAAAAGATGGGGTGCTTTAGAAATGGGGGGCTCAACCCCATGCACTTAGGGAGAGAAGTGGGAGAAATGTCTAAGTGGCATCTCAGGACTTGGCGGAGGGTGTGCGGGGGGGGGGGGGGGGGGGGTAGAGCTGGGAAGGCCAAGGAAGGGAGGGGAGAATCTTTGCGGAGACCTGAGCCAGGTGGTAGTCATCTGGGTCCACTGTGGGTCAGACATGGCCACGCCTTCGGTCCTGGCTCTGCCCTGTGTCAGCCGTGGGACCGAATTCTCTGGACACCACCATCTTCACTGGAGATAAGACCCCGGGGCAGTCCCTGTGCCCCAATGCCTGAGGACCGATGACATCAGCAAGCACAGAGCTGGGGCACTGCTGTCCTCAGAGAGGAAGGCAGGAATCCAGAACCGGCCTCTCTGGAGAAGCGCTCCTGGCGGGAGGCACATGCCGGAACGGAACCAGGCGTGTGGCTGCCGTGGGCGGAGCCCTCCTCCACGCTGCGAGTCCATGGGGCTCCCTGCAGCCAGCCTCTCCATGCCTTGAAGGGGGGTACACTATCATGGCCTACTCACAGACAGGAAAATGAGACAGGCACATGGCCCCGTCTCCCCGCCCCCCATGGCTCAGACCTGGGGAGTGCGAGTGTTGAATTCCACGTCCCCAAGGCCTTTCCTACCCTAGTGGCTGCCACCATGGTGGCGGTGCGCCTCCTGGACTTGGAAGCAAAGCGGACCGCATTTACCAGACACGCTGCTTGCAACTTTGTGGAGTAATTTGTCCAAAACCTCCTAGAATAAATTAGTGGGGTGAGTCCAGGGGAAGAAAATCAACAGAGCCTGTCTCAGTCATTTTTTACATTTTCTAAACCTCCAAGAGGTTTTGTTTCATCTCAGAGATCTCAGCGCCCGACCCTACAACGTGCATTTATGGCCGCCTTTCCAGAATGTGCAGAGATTCGTGGTAGGCGCTGAAAGCCCCGCCTCATCCGGAACCTCCTGGGGAGCAGCCTTTGCCAGGGTCCTCTCCACCTGCACCCTGTCCCCCTCCCCCCGTCCCAGTGAGAGATTCCTGGGGAAGCAAGAGGAGATTTGGAAGGAAAGCAACTGCCCCTGCCCCTCTGTCTCAGAGTCATTCTGGGAAGCAATTGAAGGGCCACTTGTTTCCAAGGCAACTGCCACCCTCCTCAGCAGCGGAAAGTTGGTGCACGCCTCCATCAAGGTGACGGGCAACAAACCGACACTTTGTTTAAGCAGACTTGCTGCCCTGGCTGGCTGCAAAGAATATTCATTCCTCCGTCTTGTGTTTTCTTTTTCTGCAGAGCAGGGAGCACCGCCACTGTTTTCCAGCTCTAGCAGGACAAAGCAGAAGCCACGTCAGTGGGGAGGGCCTTGGATCAAAGACCTGGGTTCTAGTCCTAGCTTCTCCGCCGAGCAGGCTTGAGGAAGAGACTTCATCTCTTCAAGGCCTAGTTGTATCGCCTGTAAAATGGGCATCACGCTTTCTTTCTACCGTCTTTGTGGACGTGCCTGAGGGTCACAGAAGCTGGCGGCTGCACCTGCCAGGTTGCCTGGTTACAAGCAACAGGAAGCAGCCCTGGCTGCCTGAACAGAAATAGACCCGCTGGCAGTATAAAAGGGGCTCACAGGGCCACAGGGCACCGTAACACCCGGCCGGGATGCGGGCAGAACCTAGGCTGCGGGGCGGACCTCACAGCCGCCAAGTCTCAGCTCCAAACTCACTCCTCTGTGTTCTGTTGCGTGATGCTGGGCCCAGACTTTCCCGCTTGGTTCTGCCAGGAGAGGGCGCTAGACAGAGACACCCCTCTCTCCTGTGGGTCTCAACTATCCCTCTGCTTTTCTCCCTAAGTCTAGAATGACGTCACTTCACATGGACATCTGCGAAGATCCTTTTTCTGAGCTAGATCCCCAGTCACAGAGGTCAGGGGGACACAGTGACTCGCTGCAGGGGTGAACATCCAACGCTACAAAGTGTGGCGTTTCGTTCACTTTTCTGATCCATGGCTCAATCCTCCACTTTCACAATCAGGAGCACCGTGAGTCTCTCCCTCGTGAGGCCCCTCCCAAGTATTGATTTTTCCAGGAATCCCAGGGATCAGAACACGGTCCCAGGGGAGCAGACAGTCGGCCCAGCTCTCCACAGGGAGGTGGGTCGGCCACGGCATCCCTCCCAGTCTGGGTCCCTGCGGGGACCCTCAGTTCCTTCTAGAAGTGGGCTTGCAGACCTCAGCTCTTCTCCTGCCATCCCCCCACCTCCAGGGGTTCTGGCTGCTCCTGGGACCCTGGGCCAGCCCTGGACGCATTGGTCACCACCTCGTAGAACCAGAGCCCCCAAGCTCTCCCTCCCAGGGGTTCTCCCCTCTGGGATGGACAGGTTTCCGTCTTTACCCTGGAAGCACCATCACTGTCTGTCCACAGACCCTGGGTCACAGCCCCTCCTCCTGAGGGAGGCCCCGAGGGACTCCAAGCTGTCTGCACCCGCTCCTTGGGAGGCGGCAGAGGTGACCTTCAACACTTCCAAGGCGGTTTGCCGGCTGTGAATAGACAGAGGGAGTCCAACAATCTGGTCTCTGGCAAAGCCCTGTCCCTCTGGGGACTACATGTTCGTGTGTGAAAAACCACATTTCAGAAGGCACAGAGTGCTGTACCACTTCGACCAGACAGAGGCAGATCTCCAAACCACGCCCGGTAAATGACTGACAACCGTTCTCGCCAGGGGGCGGGATTGGGGACAATTTTGTAGTTTATTTCCATCATTTTCTTATCTACATTTTCTCAGTTTGCCTCCATGAGCATATATCACTTTTGCAGTGAGAATTTTAAGGTCACATTAAAAAACTGCTAGTACCCTGTAGTCCCGTAGTGCTTTGCTGTGTCTCACGCCTCCGGTGTACTTTCCTACCTGTGAGGTCAGCAGGGCAGGTATTTTTGTCCCTGCTTCTGGATGGGGACTCTGAGGGAGGAGGGGTGTGAGACCTGGCCTGCCCCAGGTCTGAGAGCAAAGCTGGGACCGGGGCCCAGGCAGCTCTGGGCTCCGGCGGCTCAGCCGTGCCTGGAGCAAGCCAGGTGGCGCGAGGACTCCAGGGACCGTGACTTTGCAAAGTCAAGTCACCGCAGTGCCGAAGGCAACACTAGACCTGGCTCTGGGCATTTGGGACAAGAAACTGAGTGAGAAGCAAGCCGCTGATTCTGGCTCCCCAGAAAGGGAAGGGGACCCTGACATTCCACAGGAAGGAAGGGATGGGGTGGGCTCCGCAGCAGGGTGCTCATCTCAGGCAAAGGGGGGTCTGCGGGGTGAGCGGCGTGATGCTGGTGCTGCGACGTCTCAGGGGAAGACCGCCTCGTTCTCATGCGGGTGGGAGCCTGCGGAAGTCCGCTGCTTCCTCGGCCCATCAGGATCCTGGGAAAGACCACGTAGGAAATGCCCTCTTCCACCCGACCCAGACAGGCACCGTCCTGCAGTGAGTGCCTATTGCATTCACCCCCACTTATTGCTGTTGGAATTTCATCGGCCTCTCTTAACCTGCGGGATGATATCCCCACTTCACAGGCCAGGAAACTGAGACTCACTAAGGCCGCGTGGCCTTTTTAAAATCACACACAAAGTCAGTGTCCCCGGCTTCAAAGCGCACCCTGTCACCCACCACAGTGCTCCTCTTCCATTTCTTCCCAGCCCAGCCTCGCTCCTGGTGTAGAGAATGTTCTCATTGGGGGTGCATCTGGCCCCCGCCCCCTCCAGCTGGCAGGTGCTCGGGTCCCTCTGGGTGCCTCCCAGCCCAGTAGACCAAGCCATCGGGCACACCTGGCCCAGAGGTGAGCAGCTAGCTCCAGGTCTGCAGCACCATGCAGAGGAAAGTGACTCTTTCTCGCCCCCTTGTGGCCAGGTGAGGCATCCGCTCAGAGAAATGGGTGGTGGTCTGGGGACAGAGGAAGGGGGAGGGTGCCGCATGGCCAGGGAGGTCTCCCTTTTCCTACGGGCACCTGGGTTGGGGGTGGTGAGTGGTTTGTCCAAGCGGCCCTGTCTCCAGAACCCCTTAGGTAATGTGGCTCATTACCTAAGTGTGCGCTTTCAGCCACAGGAAAAGTACCTTTCCTTCAAGCACGCCCGTCAGGAAGTTCTCGGGGCCCTTCTTTGTCTAAGAGCTCTTCGCTTGCTTATTTACTTATTGCCCATATTTGATGAAAACGTATTATGTTCTCAGGAGCCCCCCTCCCCCCAAAGGCCACTTCCCACGGGCTCAATTTAATTAACGCGCGCCGACTTGAGGATGAAAGGTGGGGAGCAGAAAGGTCTCCTTTCTCCAATCGGAGCCCGGATAAAATCGTATTAACATTTCACCTTTCGTTCTTGTGTGAGAAGACGCCGCGGTGCATTGTATCAAAAGTCATTGAAATCGTTAGGAGAAAAAGGAGTCAGGCAGAAGATGGCTGTGGCAGTGAATTCGGATCCCCACCCCCCACCCCCAAACAGGAGAGAGAGAGAGAAAAGGAGGAGAGAAGAGGGGAGTGGGAGAGAGGCTGCTGCTCCCTAGCCTTGTTCTAAAGTCAGATCGAGACAACCATTTGCACAAAAGCACGTGAATACCCTCTGTTTCCAAGTATTTGCCGAACACCCTTGTAAACAACAGGCCAGCCAGCCGGCAGGCTGGGTTCTCACGGCCTGTCTGTCACTCGCTGAGGACCCTGAGCCAGTCCCCGCTCCTCCGGAGCCTGGCAGCTCCATCGCAGATAGAAAGTGGACATTCGTCCTGCTTCCCCAGCAGGGAAGCTGTGAGGACGCAGCAGGGAGGCCCAGTGGCAGGCACAGAACATCAGCTGCCCCGTCATGGCCACTGCCCCACAGGCCTCCCCAGTCAAAGCATGTCCACCACCACGGATGGGAAATCAGAAGAAAGAAAGAAATGAGGCTGTCATCGCGGCCACGGAGCCACGGAGCGGGACAGCAAACGCTGAACGTAAGCGAGTGATGTCTGTCGCCGGAGGGGAGCGGCGGATGGGTCCTCCGCTGCTCGGACAGGGTGGCCGCGAACAGGGTGGGGGGCGCACAGAGGCCCTCGAAGGGGTGAAGGCCACCAGCGGTGCCTGGCTGCAGTGGGTGGGGGGGCGACTTTATTAAAGATCTGGCAGGTAAACCTTCCCACAGACCAAGGGCTTGTCAGCAAAGAGCTCATCACCCGGCATGGCCCAGGTGACTCAACAGTGAAGCCCGTTCTCCACCAGGTAAAAATGGTCCCCCCACCCCCACCGCCACCCCGGCCCTGGGCCCAGTCCCTTTGCTCACACAGGTATTCCCGACAGGAGCTCACCACGAATGTGTCTTCCACCCGCAAGACCAAAAGGAAACGTCTTCCTCGGGGTGCGGTGATGGAATCCACGGGCTGAGGAAGGGGAGCCCACCCCAGCCTGGACACGAGCAGGGAGCTCCTTCCGGGTGCTGTCCTCCCCGACAACATGGAGGCCAGCCCAGGTGGCTGGGGCCTGAGTCTTCCCCAGCCTCTCCAAATCAGGACCATGTGCTCTTGCTCTGCAGCCTCAGCCATTGCCGTTCAGGGAAAATGAGAAAGAGTGGCCCCACCCCCCTGTTACGGGCACTGGGGGTGAGGATGCGGTGTCCCCCCCGTCTGCCCATCTCTGCGGTCCCACCTGTCCTGTAGCTCACTCATGTGTCATGGCAGCTGCCCTAAACCGTCCCCTTCCTCCCTCTGGGCCTCAGTTCGTTATTTTCATGGTCAACACCCTAATAGAGAGGCTGACCGACAGATGCCCCCCTCCGGAGGTGCTTCTGGAAGGGAGACCCCACGACTCGGAAAGGAGGACACGTGTGCTGGGCCACAGACCCAGGTGGGGGGGAGGGTCTAAGGCACCCCCTTCGGCACTCCCACGGGACAGTCAGCAAACATTTAGTGAGTGCCTGCTGTGTGCCAAGCACCACTCAGGGCATCTGGGATTCGTCAGGGACAAAGCAGCAAGGCCTGTGGCTTCGGAGGCGATGGGGGAGGGGCCACAGGAAACAACGGGCATAAGTAACAAATAAACCGCGTACTTTGTCCTACAGTGATCGGTGCTCAGGCGTGGGAGGCATGGGACTTGGGGAGACGTGGGACTTGGAGAGACATGGGAGGGCTGGTGGCCATGCAGCTGAGGTGCTAGGACAGGGAAGTGGCAGCCCGGGTGCGGGCGGAGAGAGGAAGGGCTGGGCAGTGCCGGTTTCTCACAGAACCTCGTCCCCCCGCAGGGGTGGCATGTGTGCCTGCAGTGGGGATGCGTGGCGGGCAGGCACAGAAGAGGCAGCAGGGAGTGAGGGGACTGGAGAGGGGTTCCGTCTGCTGCGGTGGGTGCGCTGGGGCAGAGCAGGGGCCAGGTCACAAACCCCCGTCGCTCAGTGTAGGAGCGGGGTGTTGCCCCCAGAGGCTGGAAAGCTGGCGAAGGCTGGTGCCTGGAGTCCAGTTTGTGACCAGAAGCCATGAAGCAAGGGGAGGACCAGGGTTCCCCATCTCCTGCAAGTGCACGGGACCTCACCTGTCTCTGCCTCCCTGAGGGTGGGTGTGGCCGCGTGACCTGCTTTGGCCTCTGGAGTGAGAGCAGAGTGTCACATGTCCCTTCTGGTGGAGGCTCCTGAGAGCCGGCGTGTGACGGCATGTGACGGTGTGTGATGGCGTGTGATGGCATGTGATAGCCATGCAGCCGCCGGCTGCCCCACCAGCAGCCGCCTGCTGGCCCCTGTGGTGTCCCGGTGATGACCGCCAGGTGGCCTGGTGTTCTCCAGAAAGTCTTGAACTGCTTGAGTCCTGGTTTCCTTTCCTTTATCCAAGAAGGACCAAAGAGCTCTGCGGAGCGTGACCTCAGCAAGTCCATTCTGCGGCTGCAGAGACTGAGGGCCAGCGAGCTGCACGGCACTGCCAAGCTCACGTCCCTGAGAAGACTCTGGGCTGGGCCTCGGGCCTGGGCCTTCTAGGCGGTGTGTCGCCTGCCTGTCCTGGCAGCCGGTGAGGATGAGTGCGGGGTGAAGGCGGGAGACGACCTGAGACAGAGGCCCCAAATTTCTAACCGTC
The DNA here is from genome assembly GCA_004026765.1 of Micronycteris hirsuta. Taxonomy (NCBI): domain Eukaryota; kingdom Metazoa; phylum Chordata; class Mammalia; order Chiroptera; family Phyllostomidae; genus Micronycteris; species Micronycteris hirsuta. Next base: position 23,247 of record PVJI01000844.1, read on the forward strand.
GCTGACCGTAGGGCGACCCCACACCAGGCTGCAGCTGAGCGGGAGGCAGGGAGGCTGGGATTCGGCAGTGGGCTCTTCTCCAACCCTGTCCCCCACCTGCCCAGACACAGTGGCCACCTGACAGCCTCGCTCTCAGCGTGGGCTTCTGCCTGCCCCGCACAGCGGCACACAGAATGTCCCACCCTCGGAACCCCGCCCCTCCCCTGGTCGCCTATGCCAAGTCAACTCACGTGCGATATCGGCTGCCGTGTCACCTCCTCGGGTCACTGGACTGCCAAGAGTGTGTCACCTGCTCTCACACTCCCTGCCCTTTCCCTTAGAACACCCGTCACCGACGTGCTCACCTTTGGGAAATGCTCCTTCCTGTGCTGCACCCACCACCGGGACCTTTGCCGTTTTTCTCATCCCTGCGCCTTGAACTTCATAAGCCACACTAAATACTTGTAGACCAAATGAAGGAACGGTCCAAAGCCGTACAAACGGAGGGATCGTTTGGCCTGTCTGCATTAAATGGAAATTCCACCGTCCGTGCTTGAGAAGGGTGTCACAGACCACCCCACCTTGACTGCATTTTAAATAAAAAGACCCCGGTGCCCAGACACGGCACAGGCAGCCGCACTGGGCGCTTCCCTAGTAATGAACTTCCCCGGCATTATTGCCGCATTAAATCGTGTTAATCAAATGGGAAGTGGTAAGCGGAGCCCCCCTCTGCAATCCTTCCTGGGCCGCGCGCTCTCAGCGGGGACATTAAAAGGCCGATGCAAATCGGAGTCCGGGCGGATCAAAGGAGAACAGCGGTCTGGATTTGTGTTCACTCTGCCTGGACAGAAAAGCCTCCTCGTTCTCTGTATTTAAAAGAGGCGGAAGCATGACAATAACACGCGGTCTGGAGAGCGACGATCAAACGCAGAACACGGAGCTCAGAGCCTCGGAGGCGGAGGGTGCGGGAAGGCCACTCCAAGGCGAGGCTGCACCTGCTCTGTACACCCGCCCCCCCTCCTCCGCACACAAAGCCTCTTTGCCAAATCTGCCCCCACGGAAGGGCGCGTTGTTCCGGGTGTGTGTTTGGGGGGTGAGGGGGGGCAGCAGGGCTCTGCTTTCCTTTGCACAAAGTAGCCCTCGGCCCAGGCTGGATGACCGAGCCCCTCCTTCGCTGCGGCTTCCTGACCAGTTACTGAATTCTGCGGGGCAGCGAGGGGCGGGCCCACTGCGGTCCCTGCTCTGAGGATGCACCCAGTCTGGCGGGAGAGTGGAAATGAGTGGCGCTGTGTGGATACACCAAGGTTGCGGGTTTGATCCCAGGTCAGGGCACATACAAGAACCAACCGATGCGCGCATCAATAAGTGGAACAAGAAATGGATGTTTCTCTCTCTCTCTCTCTCTGCATAAAGGAAAAAATCAGCATATAAAGGAAATGAAGCGGACGCATCTTCTGCAAAGAAGAGAATGCTGTTGGCATGAAGGGGGCCCAGTCGCTTCCAGGGCAGGGGCACCAGGGCAGGAACGGTTGTGAGGCAAGGGGGTTGAGCCCCCAAGGTACACGCCGCCTTCCCGCACTGAGCCCCAGCTGGTGGTGGGCACAGACAGTGCCCACTGAAAGGCCCCTTCAGGGTCCACGGGTCTCCCAATTTCTGGATTCCAAGGAAACTTCCCCAAATATAAGTGCTCACCAATGACGTCCAGTGTCAACTTACACAGTCAATTCCAAGCTGATAGAGGTCCTTCCAAACAAATCTACATGTGGTGAGAATTCCATACGTCGCTCCCTACCCCCTCAACCCAAAAGGAGGCCGGAGAAGCTGCCAGACCTCCCTGGTCAGCAGGGACCACCGATGCGTGCAGGGTGTGGGGGAGGGGAGAAAGGCAGGAGGGAAGCAAGCCAAACAGGTGAGGCAGGTCTGCCTCAGGTAGCGCTCGCCTTGATCCCAATGGTGTGCGTGTCCGGGATGCTTAGAAGGGAGAAGAGAGCACAGTGGTCAACCAGGATGGGCGCACAGCAGACTGTCCCCCAAGTGGTCACTCCCTGCCTGGGCGTTTCACAGAGAGAGCCGCCCCAGACCCGTTCTACTCCACCAAAGCCCGCCCAGGTTCTCCGGCTCGTCTTGCGGGACTTCCATTGTTTTCTATAAAAGCGGGAGAGAGGCAAAGCACAAGTGGCCCAGTTGTCCGTGTTTTTTAAAACGCAGTGACATTTTTCAGATTGTTGGTTGCTGTGGCAGATGGCGCCCTTTTGGTATTTGGGGACGTAAGAAGCAGCCGGACTGCAAGGCCACCGTGGCATTTTGTGCTGAAAAGCTGGATACTCTCGATCAGGGGCCCGGAGGCTCCAGAGTCATTATCTCCGGCTGGACAGGGCATGGAAGAGGGGCACCAGGCTGGGGGCAAGACAACCTGGCCCCACACCCACTCCCGCCTTCAACTCCCCGTGGGTCTTCAGGAGAGTCACATTTGTCCTTCAGAGAACTAAGGTGACTTGTACCCAGGCATCAAAATTGACTGTAACCCCCCCTCCCCAAATAGGACTTGGAGGAGCATCAGGGGACCAGCTGAGGTGGCTCTGGAGTGAGTCACAGAGAGAGAAGGGGGGTGCTCATCCCTTGAAGGCCGTGAGGGGAGCAAGAAGGCACCTCACCTAAAAAGAGAGGAACTAGCCCTGGCCAGGTGGCTCCATTGGTTGGACCATCATCCTATAGACCAAAATGTTGCAGGTTTGATCCCCGGTCAGGGCACATACCTAGGCTGTGGATTCAATCCCCAGTCGGGTCACATACTGGAGGCAATTAATCAATATTTCTCCCTCTCTCTTTCTCTCCCCCTCCCCTTCCTTTCTCTCTGAAACCCTCAGGTTAGGATTAAAAGTTAAATAAATGGAGAGGAACCAGATTTCGCATATGCATGTCTATATACATACCCACATGCATATTATATGTGCATAGTACAAATTATAGATATCCCCATCACAGAGGCACGTATATTTTCTCCTCATTATTCGCTTATTTAAATGTTTCTGAGCTTTTATCATGTGTCAAGTACCATCCCAGGCACTGAAGAAACAGCAACACACGAGAGAGGCCCCGTCCGTGACGTCACTGCGGTGGCTCTGCCAAGGGACAGGAACAGACAGCATAGGGCTCCCTGATGCCTCGCCAGCTCCCTCGCCTGGCACTCTGCATTCTTCCTCAAGATGAGGGCTTGCTTCTTAAATATTATTTCTTTGTTTTAGAGAGAGGGCAGATGGGAGGGGAGAGAGAAAGAGAGAAGCGTTGCGTTATGTTACACTTATTGACACACTCATTGGTTGTTTCTAGGATGTGCCCTGAGCAAGGATCAAACTCGCAACCTTGGCATAGCAGGACGGTGCGCTAACGCACTGAGCCGCCTGGCCGGGGCTCTCAGGCCAAGTTTGAATGGCTGTGACATTGCGTGATTTAGGGTAGAATAATGGAGCTAAGTAGTTTGGTGCCTAGGTCTTTTCATGTTTGGAGGATTGCACACACTTACGTGTGTATTCGTGAATATTTTCTTTGAATAGAAGCAAAGCAGGGGGAGTGTGTGTGAGAGCAGATGAACACAGCGAAGGTTTCTGCTTGCACTTCCCGAGATCCCCTTCCCCAACAGCCCCAGTTCCCGCCTCCAGCTGTAAGGCCTGAGACTCAAAAACTAAACATCTCAGAATTAAACTAGAAATAAATAAAGATATTCTGGGGGGAAAAAATCCTCACATACTTGAAAATAAAACAACACCCTCCTGAATAATCCGTGGGTCAAAAGGAACAATTGAATGAAAAATAAAACACCACATATCGGATGTATGGGATGTGACTGGAGGAGCACTCAGGGGAGCATTTCCAGCATGAAGTGCTTGTATTTTTGAAAAGAAAGGCCTCTTATTAGTATTCTAGCTTTTTGCTTTTAAAAAACTGAGGAAGAGGAAAATAAACCCAAAGCAAGGAGAAGGAAAGAGGACCATAATAATACGGGCGGGAATCAATGAAATTAAAAACAGAAAAATAGAGAAATCAATGAAAACAAAAGTTGGCTCCTTGAAAAAATCGATAAAATTGACAAGCCTATAACCAGACTCTCAAAGAAATAGAAAAGACACAAATTACCATCATTAAGAATAAAGCGAGAATATCAATACAGACCACACAGATATTAAAAGTTTAATGAGGGGAAAAAAAGTTTAATGAAGGAATACCATGAACAACTCATACATAAATTCGACAGCTTAGAGGAAATTGCTTAATTCCTTGAAAGCCACGCCCTGCTAAACTCCCCTGAGAAAACACAGATAACCTAAATAGTCCTATCGGTAAGAAATTGAAATTCTAGTTTAAAACCTTCTGGAAAGAAAATTCTAAGTCTAGATAGTTTCCCAGTGGATTCTACTAAACATTTAAAGAAGATTCTACATAAATTCTTCCAGAGAATAGAAGAGGGAACACTTTTCAACTCATTTGATGAGGCCGAAGCTACCTTGATACCAGAATCGGGAAAAGAGTGTACAAGAAAATCACTGACCAATATCCCTCGTGAATGCGGACACAAAAGTCCTCATCAAGATACCAGCGAACCGAGTTCAGCAACATGTGAGAAAGAGGAATACCTCACAACCCAAGGCCGTCGACCCCCGGAAGACAGAGGTGGTTCCCCTCCGGGAAATCAGTCGTTGTCACCTGAGAGAAGACACAAGCGCACGGCTCTGCCGATCGACGCAGAAAAAGCGGTCGTAAAAACCCCACATCCGCCTATGACAGAAGCACAGCAAACCAGGGAAAGAAGGAATCTTCCTGAACGTGAGGGAGGGCATCCACCCAGGCAAAAGGAAGAAGAAAACAAGGTACCCCTAAGAGAATATTTAGTGGGGCAAAGTGCCTGTTTCTTCCCGCGATGGAGCACGAGGGAAGGACGGTCACTCACCGCGCCCCAGTGCCACCTCCGACCGGAACTTGTATCGCAGGCGCTAAGACCAGAAACCAGGAAGGCGTGGAGATTGGAAAGGAGGAAATCGAACTGTCTCCATGTACAGAGAACGTGATTGTCTGCGTAGAAAATCCCGCAGGAATCTGTAGAGAGCAAACACGAGAGAACGAACAGCATCGGGCGATCCAAGGACGACACGGTTAAAAAATCCATTGTAATCTGCGTTCCAGAAATGAGCCACTGGGAACGAGTGTATTTTTAAATAACACGCAATAGCTCCAAAGAAAGGAAGTGGCTGTAGATATAAATCAAAGATGTCGGCAGGCTGTGCCTGTATGCGGGAACCCACAAAACACTGGCGAGCAAAGTCCGAGGCCAGCTAAACGATCGGGCGTAAAGATGCTCGAAGAAGGGAAAACCCGACCTCGGCAAGCGGCCAGTTCTGCCCCAGACTGCTGTAGACAGGTAAGCAATTTCACTCCCAATCCCACCACCTACAGACATATCAATTCCGAAATCTGTGCAGAAGGGCAAAGGCGCTAGAGTAGCCAAAACAATTTCTTAAAAAGAAGACCAGAGTGCGAGAAGTTATATTGCACAGTTTAAGACTTACTGTAGAGTGACAGTGATCGCGATGGCATTGGTTGACCAAAGGGCGGGCACAGGTCAATGGCACAGACGGGGAGGACA
>PVJI01000844.1:28963-192286 GCA_004026765.1 Micronycteris hirsuta
GGAAGGAAGGAAGGAGGGAAGGAAGGAAGGAAGGAGGGAGGGAGGGAAGGAAGGAGGGAGGGAGGGAAGGAAGGAAGGAGGGAAGGAAGGAAGGAAGGAGGGAGGGAGGGAAGGAAGGAGGGAAGGAAGATAGGAAGAAAGGAAGGAAGGAAGGGACACTGGCGGATACCTCGCACCTTATGTGAATGTTATCTCAAAGTGGACCACAGATGCCGTATAAAATGTGGAACTTTTGAAAGAACATGCAGGAGAAAAAGTGATATACAGGCGGCAGGAGCCCCCCACTGTCCCCCCCCCCTCACACTGCCTGGCATAAAGCAGGGATCAAAAACTTCATGGTCAGTGACGAGTCAATAGAATGCACACATTTTATAAACATTAACTACTTAATTCTTGTATTGCACTTTTTCCACCACCGTTTACCTCCCCTACACCCACTTCCAGCTCCACCCACCCCACAATCACCACACTGCTGTCTGCGTCCATAATAATTAATCCATCTTTAAATTACAGCTGGCACACCATATTATACTACTGTCGGGTGTCCAACATGGAGATTCGACATGTATGTATTTTAAGGGATCGCCAGGCTGTCTAGGAACCCCCTGCCCCCAGTATGTTATTCCGAGGTCATTGACACTGCTCTCTGCTGACAGTGTGTCCCCGCGGTTTGTTTTGTAACTGGAAGCTTGTACTTCTGGGTCTCCTTCCCCTTTTCCACGTTTTTGTTTGTTCCCCGCGGAAGTCCCCGTGCTCCGAAAAGTGCCCAGCACATGACTGGCACGCAATAAATGTTTGCTGCAGAAATAAAGGAATGTTTGGGAGCGTGTCCCGTGGACCCGCAGTGGAGTCTAGAAGCTGAGCTGTTGCAAGACAAACAAATAAGTGCCCGCTCCCCAGAGACCCTGGGACACAGGAATAACCGACCTCAGGAGCCTCCTTCTAAGAGCCACCCTCAAGGACAGGAGACAGGAGTGTGAGATCCGAGGGCAAACCAGGCCACCTTCCTTAGCATGGCTCTGCCCTTTCTCACTGCCATCTGCTCCCGGCAGGATGTTCCTCGGGAAAAAAATAAAACGAGATTAAAGATGTTGCCAGATGCTCACAGGAGAAGTGATGTCTCGGGAGAACATTCTCCAGGTCCATCGCTGCAGGAATCGGGGCTGGGAGGTTGGGGCCGTCAAGGAAAAGACGGGCACAGAACCTGGGCTTCCTGGAGACCGTCTCCGGGAAGAACGGAGGACCCCAAGGAGAGGCCACAAGGTCACAGCCGGGAGCCGTGGCCCAGCGCCCAGCCCATCGCACAAGGCTTAGAAGCAGGGGTGCCCAGCCTTTTGGTGTCTCTGGGCCACACTGGAAGAATTGTCTTGGGCCATACATTGCAACATGTAATCACAAAACATCTCATTAGGCTTTTAGTAAAATGTTGAGCCACGTGCGTAGCCATCCTGGACACACCCGGCCTGCAGGCCGCAGGTCAGATATCCCAGTGATGGTTCCATCTGCCCCTCCCCACCCTCCCCCTTGGGTTCTCTTTCCTGCGTGTTTTCTCATTCTGTGGCTGGTGAACATCCTGCCCTGTCTGTGTTCCTTCAGGTCACAGGTATCTGTGGGGCACCGCCACCAGGAGGGCCGGTTCAGGAGCAGCCCTATACCCCCTTCCCTCTATCCCACCCGTCTCCCCTGCCCCCACTCCCTCCCCCATCGCGAGTGGAGCATCAGTGTCCGTGGTCTAGTTCATGCCACCACGACTCTCTCCATCCCTCAGGCTGGACAGTGTGGTCATCCCAAACTCTACCCCCGGCCCCGTCTTCACCCAGTGGGTCACCCACAGTCGCCCCAGGGAAACTCTCCGGCTCTTCCTGAGACCTGCCCCGAGCACGGGGGCATGCTTCTCGCAGCGCAGGACCATGGTTCTGCAGGTGATGAGTGGGACCAGGCCGCAGCGGGGCTGCGCAGGGCCACGCCGCCGCAGCCAACTGCCTGCACGCCCGTCCCGGGCTGGGACGCCTGCCATCCCTCTGCCGAGACAGCTGGCTCTTCCGAAAGATGAATCTTGTTTCTGTGAGCCGCTAGTCTGGATGCAGGAAGAGAGGAGCCTGATGTAAACAACTTCATTTCAGTCTCGGGAATAGATCACTCCTCCAGACGCACGATTCGGGGACAGTTTGCCAAACACCTGCCAGGTGCTGCCCACCGTCCCAGACCCTGTGGGCATGGAGGTGGCAGCATGACCCTGGTCCTCTCCCCAGCAACGCAGGCGCTTGAGGGGACAAGCAACAGCCACAGGTGCATGTCAAGGAGGGGACACGCCGGCCTCTGGGATCAGAGCGTCTGGGTTTAAACCCCAGCGCGGCCCCACCTGTGGGCCACCAGGGGCGGACGGCGGCATCGGCTGCATTTCTTGGGCAGCCACCCCTCCTCTGTGGCCTTCGTGCCTCGGTCCCTCTCCCCACAGTGAGGGTCCCGCTGTGCCGACCCCGGGGCTGTGGTGAGGACTGAACCGCGTGATACACGTCCAGTGAAATTCCCGACAGGCCGGACACGCCTGACCCGTGGTTCCTGCGTTGTCGTCCTCACCAGCAGCGTCATCTACCGCCATGACCATCGCCAGCACCACTGATATCAGCGAGGGGTTTGGAATGATCCAGGAAGGAGGGCAGAGATTTGTGGGGGAGAGAGGAGAGAGCTTACATGGGGACATCCGGAGAGGCTTTCTGGAAGAGGTGGCACTTGAGCTGGACCTGGAAGAACCCACAGGCGTGGCGGGCGGGGGTTCTCAGAGCGTCAAGGCTGACAGACATCAAGGTGTAGACTTGGAGTCGTCCTTGCTGCCCTGACCACCCAGGTTTAGTGAAGACGGCCCTGTCAAAGGCGGTGCCCAGCCCCCCGAAGAACACTGGGTGCCCTCGGCAACAGCCCCGGGGTGGGGGGGGTGCGCTCAAAATCTACACTAGAACCACTCACCCCACATCTGCCAAGAGTGTGCCCTGGTTCTGATACCACTCAGCCCGGGAACCACAGGCAATGTTCAGGCCCCAGAGACAGAAACACTGTAAAGACGGTCGTTTCTCTCTGAAACAACAATTTGTATTTCCATATCTTTGATACACACTCTAATATTCAAATCAATAGGCCAATGGAGAGTCACCCACTGCAAGTTTAATAACAAGAAGAGTTGAAAGGGAAGATTTGGGGAGCTGGCGCCATCACCTGCGGGTGTACTAGATTGTGGGGGCGGGCGGGGGCGCATCGGCTGGCTCCTTCTTCCCTTGGGTAATGAAACAGAGAAGCTGAACCTCGGAGTTGATTATAATCACAGAGAAACGGGAGCTTCCGGCTGTTTTCCGCTCCCCCTCGCCCCTCCCACGCTTGCCTCAATCAATACAACGAGTTTTGTCTTCTCTGATGAAAATTCAACTTTCTGGCTGTTTTGTGCAGTTTAGGCTTCCTCACGCCTGGTCTGGCTTGGCCGACAAATTGGCGCCCTGGTCAGCGGCGTGAGTTTCGGAAGACCAAAGCGAAGCCGGTTCCAGAAGGTGGGGGGTGGGGGAGTTCAACACCAAATCCATGAGAGAGAGTCTTGGCAGGCTCAGGAAGGCTCAGACAGGCCGGGCAGCTCTCGTCAAGCCCTTTCCTTGTCCCTCGGCTGTGGCTTCTCCTTCGCGGTGTCGTGATCTCCCTGCGGCCGAGGTCAAGCTCAGTTTGCTCAGGCAAGGCCCCGGCTCCTTTAGGAATATGAAAGGCAGCCCCCAAGCCTCCCCCGCAGTGTTTTGATTAGAGCAATTACCTCCTAGACGCTCTCTGTTCCATAACTACCCCTAGCACTGCTCTTGCCCTAGGGAACGCTGCAGGGAGCAATGCAGACCAGCTGTCCACGCAGACCTCATTTCATCGCACTTGGACGTGCTGCCCTTCACAGATGTTGCGTTTTTTTACACACCGAAGGCGAAACCCTCCACCAGCAAAAAGATTGCAGCGCCCTCCATGGCGATGCTTACTTCATTGCGGTGGTCTGCAACGGAGCCCGCCGTGTCTCCGAGGTGTGCCTGTGTGCCGGGGGAGGGACGCACAAAAATGCACAAACAAACAAGAGTGGCATGAACAGGAGCCAGCCATCTACGTCCTGTGGAGATCTGGGGGAAGGGGGACAGTTTCTCAGGCAGAGGCAACAGGAAGTGCAAAGGCCCTGCGGTGGGAACACGCTTGGTTGGAAGATAAAGAAGAATTTCTGTGAGGGGAGCAAGTGAGGCGAGAGTCGTAGGAGATGGGGAATTAGTCGAGATGAAGCTCGCTTGGGAACTCATGGGTTTTCACAATAAGAAGGGGTGACGGGCAATAGTCGCCCGGATTATGTTTGGGAAAGGCCTTTGTGGCTGCTGCAGGGATAGGGGGTTGTTGGGGGCGGGGGGCACGGGAGTGTGGAAGCAGAGGAAACGGTCAGGCGAGGGAGGGCGAACGCCGAGCAGGGTGGCGGCAGACAGAGAGTGAGGACACGACAGGATTGGGGGGCACTGGCCGGGGGTTACATTTCGGGGAGAGAGAGGGAGAAGATTCGAAAATGACTTGGGTTTTGACCTGAGCCACTGGCTGGTGGGATGTCTGAGATCCAACCAAGAAGGGAGAGAGATCAAGAGTCCCCAGGTGTCCCCTGTTTGAGATCCTCAGGGGACAGCCGAGTGGGGAGGGCAGGGAGGCGCGTGGACCTAGGAGCCGAGAGCTCCGTGGGGAGCCAGTGCCCACGGCAGCCTCCTCGCCGCCTAGCTCTGAGCTTTGCTCTTCCGTCGGCCCCAGCGCACTCCCTCGGCCGTCCCTCACCGAGGGCCTGTGCCCCGTGCCATGGTGCAGTGGACAAGCTTCGAGGAGTGACTCTGCCATCAGGCACAGGACAGTCAGCCCTGGGCTCTGGGTAGGGAGAGGGACCCTCTAGATTTTGGGTTTCCTGCTGCACGGCCCTCAGTAGACACCAATGCTCTACTTATGCATTCCAGGAATTCCCCAGGGGACATGCCGGGGGCTCACTTAGGAAGGAATCTTTGAAGTCTTTACTTAAATCTCCTCCGAGGGTCTGCCTGGGCTGAACTGGAGCCCCTCTGGGGACCCAGCACTCGCTGTCCCTGGTCCTTGAAGAGTTCTGCTCGGCCGGGAACTGGGCTCTCAGGGGGCGACAGAAGGAGGGGGTCCCGTTGCCCAGGTTTTCAGCCAAGTGCTCAGTTTGGGTCTGTGAGTAGCAGGAGGGCCTTCGGGGTGCTGTGGAGGGGCTGCAGACGGGTTTGGAGTGCCCCCAGGGACTAGCATCCCTTTTCGGTGCATCCAGCCCCCCTAGACCATGAGGGGTTAGGGCCCAGCTGCGGTGTTTCTGGAAGGAGATAACAGGATGCGTAAGTAGCTTCACAGTGAAGATCCTTTTGCTCACGTCCCAGGGTCTGCAGAGTCGGGTCTGGGTTAAGACTCGTCGCCCTCCTGAGACTGAGAGCCACACAGAACACCCCCCACGCTTCCCCTGTGGGCGTTTTCCCCGGTCAGAAAGAGAACGCTCCTCCCCAGGCGCAGAGAACAACGCCGGTCCTCAGGACCCTGGAGGCCTGCGCGTCTGTGCTGTCCCATCGCCCACAGAGGACGCTCCCCGCCCACTGCACCCCCCAGTGCCACCCGCTGTCACGACTCAGCTCCCCTGAGTCGCCGAGCTTTAATTTGGGCTAATCTCCACTCCTGACTCAGGTGCACGTGGTGGCGATAAATCAAAACCAGGACACAAGCTGTCGGTAATGAAACAGGGGAGACTGGCAGTCTAATCAAGTTCATTAGCGCCGAGTCACAGGGAAGTCAGTCTCTGGCAGCTTCCTGTCCTCTCTGCCTCCACGCTCCCTCTGGTCTCCATGAAGTCGCCAGCGCGGCAGCTGAGGCAGTGGGGCACGGGGCGGCTCGGCGTGGCACCCAGTGGACAGCTGCAGACGCTGCCCCGACGGGGCTGACCTGCACGGAGACAGCAGCCTGGCTTTCTCGGGTGGGATTCTGAGGGGCTTCTGCCCCTGTGGTTGGGGAAACGGTGTCCTTTAGAGACTGGCCTCTCACCTCCAGAATCCTGGAGCTGGACAGCAGGGAAAGACCGCAGCAAAGCCATTTGCTTTGGGGCAGGAAAGACCTTTGACAAGGCCTCCCCGGACCGCAGGGGGAGCACCTGGGAGAGGGGACAGTGGCTTTGCAGCTCCGGTTGTGGTGGAGGTCCAGTTCCTCACCCTGGGGACTCAGCCGTGTGTCCTCAAGGCGTGTCTTCCCTTGTCACCTAAGTAGCTGGCGTCGGTCTCTCTTTCCTGCAGCCGCAGCAGACTTTTTTTTTTTTTTAACAGTTTACAAAAATTTTTATTCTGCTTACACAGGGCTTTGTCTCATTTAAGGCTTCCAACTCTCCAGAGAAGCCAGCAAGACAAATTGTGTCTACGCCCACTTGGCGGAGAAGGATTATGTACTCCGGAGAGGCTGGCGTGCCCAAGATGCCGCCAATGGCCGAGCTGGACTGGTCCCGGTAGGTGGCTTGTCCTCTGTACCGCGTGGCTTTCGTCATTAGTGTCACAGAAGCCTCACTGAACGCCCAGGGTGTCCGCCACGCCAGGCACTCCCACCCATTGGCCTGCTCTCCCGAGAGAAGCTCGTTCGCGACCGCAGCAGCCTGGATAAGGAGAGTGTGTAAACCACAGTAGTTTGCAAGAAGTACGTCCCGAGAAGTCTCCTGTCTGGGTTTCCTTGGAGCCTGGTGGACCTGCTATGTGGGGTGCGGCGGGCCCCCCAACTCCACGGCAGTCTCACTGTAAACTTACAAACACTGGACATGAGGCTAAAGCCCCAAGCCACGTCCCCATCCCCAACCCTTTGCTTGGAGGTCAATGCCATTATCGCCTGCTCGGTACGCTGCCAGGCCTTTTCATATACATTTGCACACACACGGACACACAGAGACACACTCAAACACACAGGATCTAGATAGATACAGACACAGAGGCGTGCGCGTGTTGGCTTTCCGAAACGTTATTGCCTGTCATTTGACAACTCACTTTTCCCCGACTCGCACTGCCGTAGCCGTCTTTCTGCATCAGGATATCACCCTCGGCCTTTTGTAAGAAAAAACTCTTAAGTAGTTTTATTTAGAGGGTTCTTTTTTTTCTTTCAGGCTTCCTGCAAAGTGAAATCTTTTTAAAAAAGAAAACAGAAGATTTTCTGCTGTTTGTCCTGCTAAGCTGAGAACAGGGGACAGACAGCTTAGCCTGCGGAACGTGCCGAGTGTCGCGGAGCGCGAGCTTGTCCCTGGGGACACCCTGCAAGGCGGGGGCCGCCCAAGGGGGGCCAAGGGACTGGGCCGGTGTTTCAGTGCACACTGCAGCCCCACAGCCCCAGGCTTTTTGACAGCTATGTAGTATTCCACAGGCTGGCCACGCCATCATCCACTGAGCCACTCCTTGTCACAGAACACCTGGGTTTTGTCCCCCCTCTATCCTTTCCATGACAAACAGCACTGGGGGCTCTTCGGGACACGTGCCCGGCTCCTGGGGCAGGTGGAGGGCCAGACGCACTTCCATCCCTCGCCCCCGTCCCCCAGCCCAGGAAACCCACGTGTCCTCTGGCTCCCTTCCAGCCGGGTGCGCTGCGGGGGTCTCTGCCTGGCCAAGACCAGCTGCTGTCCCTCCCCCAGCACCGAACTCCTCATCCCTCCAGCCCTGGCTTTGGGCTGAAGGCCAGACAACTTCCGGCGTTTTCTCGGTTTGTCAGCTCTCTGTCGTCCTGAGGCTGAGAGCTACCCTGCCATCACATGGAGCAAACACACGCTCGCCCACCCATGACCTGCTCTGAGCCACAGGCCCGATTCCAGTTCCTAATTAACCAGCCATTCGCAGCCAATCAGATGATAGGCTTGTCATCTCCTTCAGATTTGTGGGCAAACAAATCATCCCGGGCCTCAAGGGCTAGGCCTCAGGGGGAGGCAGGGAGGACTCGGGGGGGGGGGGGCCTCTCTGCCCCATGCTGTCTGTCTGCACAGTTAACAGGCTTCCAAGGCCCAGGCCCGTGGACAAGGCCCCGGAAGCCCCTTCCCTCTGCAGCTTCACAGCTCTGCCTTTTCGCTCATCAGGGACATGGCCCGCAGTGAGCAGTGTCCATGCGGGGACCGTGACTGCCATCTCTTCACAGTAGGCAGGTCGGCTCCCTCCTGGACATGCGTCTCTGGGCTCAAAGCCTCAGGGCTCAGACCGGCAGGGCCCTGGCCCCCCGAAAGGGTTTGGGGTGCTCAGGGCAGCACAGGGGAGACCTAAGCACCCTCAGCAGGTCGGGCACAGTTAGAGGTCCCCCCCCCCACCAGAGACTGGCAGCCCCACCAGTGGGACACGTGGGCCGGGGCCACGGGCTGCTTGACAGGCTTCTCGACTGAATTCTCTCCCGGGCTCCCTTTGTATCAAGTAAAGCCCTCCCACGCCTTCGTCAGACAGCAGTTTTAAAGAGCATCGCGGCTTCACTTCCTGCCCCGAGCAGCTCTCAAGCCCCATTTGAGGGAGAGACCAAGACAGACAGACAGAGAAAGAGGGAGGGAGAGAGGGACATGCGGGCGGTGGGGGGAGAGAATGGGAACTGCAGTTGCATCAGGTTGCCTCTGATGATGGGCTGGACAGGAAGGGACAGGGAAATCACTCGGTGGGACGGGGGACAGTGGCCAGTTCGCCTAATGAGCTGAAGTCATTAGCAGAACCCTGGAAACATGAGACACGTTCCTCTGTTTCTTAGCTTCCAGGGCCGGCGACATGGGCCTCCCCTTACAGAGGCCGCACAGGGTCCACGTCAGGGAACGGTGCAGGGCGGGGAGAGCTGGCCAGCCCCTGTCCGACACTCAGGGCAGACAGGGTGGGTGGGGGCCACTCGGGCACCTGGGCTTCGCCGCACCCCCCCCAGGCTGCCAGCCTTTCCACGGCCCCCACCTCTGCTCGTCCCTCTGTTTCCCGTTCCCTCGCACCTTCCACTCCTTCTCTCTGTGGCCTTGGCTCGGACCCAGCCTCCTGCCATGGACTGCTCAGTCTCGGTAGCTCAAGTTCAAAGTTCTCAAAAGGGAGGGTGTCAGGGAGTTAGCCGCTGGCCACGCAGCACGGGAGGCCCTGCAGGGAGAACCAGCATCACAGGCTCTGCTGCGGTTACTGGCCTGCCCGGGGCCTGGCCGCCCAGCGGAGCCCGCCAGCTGTGGCCGCCGGGAGGGGAGGTGTCAGGCAGCACAAAGCAGGGGCTCCGTGGATGTAACCCTCGGGAGGAGCTGGGCTGGGCTGCTGGGGGCTGTGTAACTGGGGGACAGTGTGTCCCACCCGCCTGTCACAGTCACGAAGACTTCCAAAGGCTCTAGCCAGGGGACGTCCCTCAGTGACACCCCCAGGAACCGGCCGCGACCAGTGACCATTTAACAGAGGGGGTCTCAACACACAAAAAGAGCCGGTCATCTTCGATGTCAGACCAAGAGGACCAGTCAGGCAAACTCTGTCCCTTGAATCCATGGGGCACTTGAACCCTGGGGGTCAGACGAGAGGGGGAGCTCTGGCTGCGGTCCCTGTGCTCGGCACGGAGACGGTGAGGAGCCTGCTGCTCGGACTCCGCGTCCTCGTCTCTGCGAAGGGAAGACATGAGGACAGACCGCAGAGGGTGGCGGGAAGAGCCAGGAGGTCATGCGTGGGGGGGGTCTGCTCAATGTGGGGCCCATGACAAAGGCTCCGTGTGATTTGCCTTCTTAGTTTTTAATTGAATGTATTGGGGTGACATTGGTTAATAAAATTGTGCAGGTTTGGGGTGTACAATCTATAATCCATCATCTGTATATGGTTATCCTGTGCCCACCGCTCCAGCGGTTGGCCTTTTGTCAATAAGTTTTATCTGCAGTAAAGTGATTTTTATTAAAGACTTAGATTTTATCGATCGTGATTATTACTATGGCGGCCAGACCCAGGAGCCCCGATCCGAGCAGAGTGGAAGGCAGCCGAGGGAGTGACTCAGCTGAGAAAACGAAGCTCCATTTCCCCGTCCCTCTTCCTGTCTGTTTGCACCAACAAAGCACCCTCGTGAGCCCCCCCTCCCCGTTCAGGGCACACGGAGGAGACCAAAACAAGAGTGACATTGAGAATTATTAATTCTCCGTATCAACTGTTGCCGCCTGACGCTCTTCCTCCCGAGAAGACTCCAGCCAAGTTGGCTGACCTCCGGGCCGGGACTTTCCACTGCAGCAGCAGCCGAGGGCTCCTCGGAGGGGCAGCTCCAGCTCCGGGGGCTGGGGGCTACGATGTCGGGGGCTGGGGTCCCTCCGCACATGTGCCCTGACCAGAGGACAGTCACTAACAGGTGCTGGGAGGTGGGGACAGTGGGTAGGGGGCAGGAATATTGTCACGAAACCCCCCGCTCCTGGGGGCAGGGGGGAAGGAGCTTTGCAGGAGGCAGTCGACACTGCAGACATGGAGGATGATCAGCCTGCCCTTCCCAGCAGCTCCTGGGTCTCTCTTCCAGCGAAGGGGACCCTAGACCCCTAGAGCCCACTGCACCCTCTCCAAAGACAAATCTCTTCCTCCAGACCATCTCTTCCTGAAACCTAGTCCCTTTCTCTTCTCTTTTCCCTTAAATCTGTCTCTCCCCTTCTTTCCCTGGCCTCTCACGTCCCCCTGACTTTAACGGGGTTGCCAGGCCCACAGGCCTCACCGAGTCTTAGCTTCCAAGAGTCGGGCTTCCTCCTTGTGCAGAAGGCAGGTCCAGAGGCCAGGAGCAGGGGCGGAACTTGCCACCGTCACGCAGCAGGGAGCGACAGCGATGAGGAAACCCATCCCAGGTCCTTTCTGCTGCAGGAGGGGCCCGGCTGAGTTCTGCCCAGGCCTACTGCTGCCCAGGAAAGGCGTCTGTGGTCGATTAATTATCATGGGGAGCAAGGGCTGAGCCAGGATGGACCCGTCTGCCTGGTGCAGGGTTGCTCAGAGTCCCCTGCTATGCTGCGGCGCACGGCTCCCCTCCTGGCTCGGGGTGGGGAGTGCACGGAGACACACGGTATTCTCCAGACGGATCTGACCTTCCTTTTTCATGACCGTCTTGCAGAACAGGTTGGAAAACACCACCCCGTGCCTGGCTGCCCCTGCCCCAGCCCCAGGAACGGACACCCCTTTCCAACTGTCCACCTGGGAGAGAAGCCGCTCCTGCCACATCCAGAGACCAGCCCGTGTTTCTGGAATTGTGAGCCTTTATAACTAAAGCTGCCACGTAGAACAAACTCAGACCAACAAAATGCTTTCCTTGCCCTTATTTGAGTTCTGGAACTCGACATTTAATGAAAAATGTCAGGATGGAAGGGGCGAGGAGAGGAAGGTTTGCCCGGCTCCCCAGACTGTGCCACACTGCAGCTCAGAACAAATTAAACCGGGGCCCCTTGGATGGAGTCCTGAGAGGGGAAGCGAGAGCAAGCTCATGGGTTCGGGGCTGAGCCCGGCCAAGCGCGGCGGTAAAACGCAGCCAGGACAGGGCAGCTTTGGAACACAACTTCCTCACGGTGACGACTTTCCTGAAGTCTCTGCCCACCCACCTGCCCTCCTCTCCCATTCTTTTAATCCGGAGCTACAGAGGATCGGTATTTTTCTCAGCTTTGTAAAATGAGACAAGTTAATTAAAATCAATCCAGCTCTAGTCTCAGGGCGGCCCTGCTTCAGCTGCAACTCTATCAACAGGGTGTTTTGAGAGCTGCGCACGAAGGTGGATATTCAGAGACACTGATAATTGCATTAATTTGGGGAGGTGTTAGCTAAGCCCTGTGCCGAAGGACAAGGGGGCAGGCAGAGCTGGAATGCAGCGGGGGGCTGGGTGCCTGAGGCAGAAACGCCCAGAACACGCACAAACCCACGACTGCTGTCACTGCCACAGGTGTTTACACGGGTGACCCTGGGAGGCACAGATGCCTTGAAGGTCTTTCCAAACCCTGAAGCAGGGAGGAGGGGCCGTGTGCGTGGCGTTCATTGTAGAGGAATTTTGCTGGACTCCGACTCTGGAAAGCTGGAGGTGGGTGGGCGATGGCTGGGACAGGCTCTGCAATCAGAATTCCTGGCTCGTTAGTTTTGATCCCATTTCCCGGGTCACCGAGGGGACTGAGATCCATAGAAGCTCTTGTTCCCTTCTTCTCTCGCTCCCTCTGTCCACCTGCTGGCTTCACGGCTCCCAGCACACACACACACACACACACACACACACTCACACACTCAGATGAATGGGTATGCACATATCTTTCCTATGAATATAAAGGTTAGGTGCAAGTGTATATACATGTAAATAGTGTTTTTAAAATGGGAAAATAGATGAAGAATTAGCCTAAAGGTGAACTTTTATTTAATATAGAAAAGGCAGAGGGAGGCGTACGGACTCGGGGGAGACGTGCAAAATGGGGGGGATGTGTCTGCTTCTCTGGTCACAGCCTCACAGTCCCTCTGTCCCCCAACTTACTCTAACCCATTTCTCAAAGCCCAATGCAGGGGCCTTGCTCTTTCTTGCTGAGGTCACAAGCGCCTGACTAGGAGACCAGAGGTCTGGGCCGGAGCCTAGATGTGTCACCCGGCCCGCAGCGGACCCGGGAGCTGGCAGTAACGTTGCTCCTAGCCAGAGTACGCTTTCAGAAGGGTTGCCGGGGCAGGCGTTGACCCAACAGTGCCAACTAGAACCCAGCTCAGAGATGTGGACAGCTCAGGACGGCCGACCCCAAAGCCCAGGCTCTTGGTCAAGGTGCCTCCTACCCGCACCTTTCCGTGCAGAGATGCTGGAGCCCAGGGCAAAGAATGAGCTGGCCCTGCCCAGGCTCAGAGCCTCGGAGACGCCCTGGGGACCTTCCGGTTTGAGAGCTGCAATCTGTGGGTCCGGCACCCAGCCTGGCGTGACCACGTCCCTAGCGAATGTGACATGTGCTTTAACACCTTGGCACGGACGCTCCTAAGCCCTCACAGGTTAGCCCTCCCCCAGGGACTGCCACCTCCACCTGAAGTAGGAAGCTGGTCACAGCGACCCGACCCAGGTCCCCCACCCCCGCCGGAGGTGAGCCAGTGTGACTGGCCCTCAGCCACTTTCCTATCTTTCTGTGGTGGCCTGTGCTTTCCAGGGAGAGGGGAGGACAGGCTTCACCAAGGCCGCCAGCTCCCCAGACACACAGGGAGATGGATGCGCCGTCTGGCCGACAGAGGGTGAGAAGTCATTTTTCAGCACCTGTCTACACGGTGGTTTACAGTACGGGATGATTTAATGGCGTATTTCAGCCTGCATTTGATTTCGCTCGAAGATTTACAATAAAGCTACAAAAAGATGACTCTTAGTGTTTCCCTTGCCCCAGCGAGAATGGCAAACGGATGCCACCCAGAGAGTCCACCCGCTCCCGCCCCATGTCACTGGCAGACATGGCTAGTCAGTCTTGATGCTCTGTCCCCTCGACCCCAGATACGGTTGTAGGAGCCTCGGGGCAGCTCTCCAGGCCGCCTGAGCTGGCACATGACACGAAAACCATATGCGGTTTCTGCCAAAGAAGGAGAAGAAGCTGAGAAGAACAGAAAACGAGGAGACAGACACAACATCAGGTGACCCGCAGGGAAAACAATGCAGGCAGAGGGAGAGCCGAGCGCTTGGCAGAGTGGGCGGATCCGGGAGGCGAGCGATGGAGGCCAGGCGGAGTGCGGAAGGGGCTGTCCCTCAGCTCTCACTGTGGCGGCTGAACAGAAGGTGCGAATGTAGGCGGAGTCACAGCCGTAATAGTTGTGGAATAAATGTGGCAATGGCTTAACCCCGAACTTTATGGATGTTACGTGACGGCAGAAATCGTTACAGAGGGTGCACATGCGCACAAAGGAACGTGCAGTGACCCCGCGTACCAGGAGCCGGGCCAAGGGCCGTGCGCGCACTTCGCTGCAGAGACCACCACCAGCCCGTGGCGCACACAGAAACTGAGGCGTGGGCACGCTGAGCGACTGACAAGATCGAGTGGTCAACATGGGGTTGCATCGGGCTTTGACTCCAAGCAGTATTCCTCCAGCACTTTCCTAAATCAAGTTTCCTACGGATATTGGGCCCCGGCAAGGGAGGGCCCTCCTAGGGGAAAGCTAGGGCCGCTCTCGCCTTGTCCAGGAACTTCTGTTCTCAGGACGCATGGCTGGCTCATCTCATCCGGCCATTCACCTGCGCACCAATACCTCTGCTGCGCCTCCCTCGGTGCTGCGTAGGTGCCAGAGAACAGACAGCAGGGACCCTGAGCTCACAGAGACCGACCGCCCTTTCCCTGAAATCGAAGAACCGTGGGGGAGCTGGGATACCTCCTACTAAGCCCTTCCCGTTGTGGCTGGGATTTGGGACCGGGAAGCACAGGGGCCCGGCCAGGTTCAGCCAGGGCGGATCCAGATCAGCCCGCTCACGCGGAGCGCGCGCCTGGCGTGGTCGGGGTCGGGTGGGCGGCGGCTGTGGGCCCTTCGGTTGGGCGGGGCAATCAAACGCCTCTGGGTTCTTCCCTCCTCTGGGAGGGAAGCGTTCCTTCTCTCCCGGATGATGCTGGTGTGCAGCCGAGATTGCACCACTGGCATCCAACACAAGCACTGCTCTGAGGTCCGAGGCCAGGACGTCCCCGCCCCTCTGCGCCCCGCCCCTCTCCACCCCTCCCCCCAACTCTAACACAAGGGGTGGGGCCCCCCTCCCTTCCTTGGAAGGCCTCGCAAAGCGCTTGGACACTGCCCAGGCTCCACCCCTTAGCACCGGGCCAGGACACAGGGCCAGCATCGGCAGACCAGCCAGAGGACCCGGGGCAGGAGCCCTTTGGGTTTCTGTCAGAGACTATTTTCAGGATCTGGTTCAAAAGCTTCAGACAATTGTTAAGTTCATTATAAGTTCAAACTGGCTCGGCGGGTATTAGGGTCTTCTGCTGATGTTAGAAAAAATGAAATTACTTCGGTGCAGTTCATAAATCTATAAAGAGAAAATAAGCTCTGACTTGGTTTGGATGCCGTTCGGGCTTTTACAGGTGAATGGATGGAGTTCAAGGTTTCACAGGTTCACACCCCTGAGTCCAGCCTTAATGGGAAACGTCAGCTGGATGGTGTCCAGCGTGGTGGGAGGCGGGAGGGGGGCAGGGAGGCTGCAGCAGCCACTGACCTGGATGGGGGGGCAGGGAGGAACATGTTGTGGAAGGGGAGGAAGATTCTGGAAAGGAAAACCTTGCTTCACCTGTGTGCCTCCCCTTTATTCCTCCCACAGAGCCCTTCCCCTCTGATGCTTCTGGTCACCAGGTGTTGGGGGGGTCCCACGAAGCAATTCACTGTGACGCCAGCTGAATGTCCTACAAGTCAGCTCTATTCTGACATAAACACAGTTCACACAGACCCCCCAGGTTAAGGGTCAGCCCCACAACTACCCCCCCACTTCAGATGCTGATCGTGAGGAGCAGGTCTGCAGGTCACCCACAACTCTGTCCGACTTGGCTACAAACTGGGGGTGCCCATGACTTCCCCTCCTGTGGATTCAGTTATTTGCTAGAACAGCTCATGGGACTCAGGGAAGCACTTCTGTCCCCCAGTTTCTCATGCGATAAAGGACATGCCAACAGACACAGATGAACAGCCAGATGACGAGGTGCCCAGGGCAAGGACCGGGGGCACCCCAAGCACAGGGGCTCCCATGCCCGAGGAACTGGGGGGCACCACCCTCCCACACATGGATGGTTCACCAACCCAGAAGCTCTCTGAATGCCATCCTATCGGGGCTTTTTGGGGGGCTCCCTCACGTGGGCATGACTGACCCCTCCCCTGTCCCCTCTCTGGAGACTTGGGGGTTGGGGACAGGGATGAGAGTGCCAAGCTTCTAATGAGGGCTTGGTTTTTCTCGTGACCAGTTCCCACCCAGGAGTCACCTCATTCGAACAAAAGACCCTGCTGTCAGGAAATTATAGGGATTTTTAGGGGTTCTGTGTCAGAAACTGGGGTCAAACACTCAAGGTCAGAGCAACAGGTTCCCCTGAGCACCCCTGGGTACAAGGATTCAGGAGCCCTGTCCCAGGGACTGAGGGCGGCAACCCACGTGTCTAGTTCCAGTCATTTTACAGGTTCGCAGAGACAGGGCCACCCAAATCCTGCCAAAATGTGCTCACAAACACACCCAAGTGCAAGGTCAGTGAGGAGTTGCCAACCAGGACCCAGTAGCGCACAGGGAAAACCGGGGGGAAGGGGAGACCTAAGGCTGACTTGCAGAGGTGACAAAGGGGAGTCAGAGGCTGACCTTCTGCTCCATGGACAAGTGACCTTGCAGGCAGGTGACTTCCGATGTCTCCTGGAGGGGAGACAAGGGTTCCGGTGAGGGGAAGGACGGGCCAGCACTGCCTCCTGGGCAGAAACAGCTGTAGTTAAACTAACAGCCTTCACTCTTCCATTAGGTTTTATTAAGTCCGGCCGGTAACTCCGGATGGCCTAGTGCACAGGTGGCAAACACAAGGCCCACGGGCCGAATCCGGCCTCCACCTTGTTTTATCCGCCCGGCACCTTGTTTGTACCCGGCGGCAGCGCCGAGCTCTTGCTTAACTGTTAAGGAGCAGTTACACTCATACAGTCCTAAAATCACATTCAGCCCTTTGAGGGCAGCCACGAGGCTGATGTGGCCCCCAGTGACAATGAGTTTGACCCCCCTGGTCCAGGGGAAGGAGGCCTGTCTGCAGGGGAGCAGCGCCTGGAAAACTCACGCCCTGCCTGGTCCTGTTGGCACCGCCCTGGGGGTCCATTTGGGACCCTGGGCCCGACGTGATCACAGGAAGATGCTGCCCAGTCACGTCCCCTGGAGGTGCCCTTCCCCACCTCCTGTGTCTCATCCTGCCGGGTCTGTCCTTCAAGACACTTGCTGTGGTCTTGCTTACTTATCTTCCTCATTTATTTGTAGCTTTATCCACCGTCAGTCACCTGAACTTGAACGTAAGAAGGCAGGGACCTTTCTGGCTTATTTGCTGTGTGCAGAAGGCAGAACAGCGCCCAATCCATCAAAGGCGCCCGTGTGACCCTGGACACGCTCTGCCTCAGGTTCCATCTCTGTCAAAGCGGAATAGCAACTGTTTCTCTCTCGTCAAGCCGGTGTGGCTATTAAATGCATTGATGAATGAGAAACACAAAGAAGAGTGCCTAGCAAATGAATGCTTGAAAAAACGTTATCTGCTGTGAGCCCCATGAAGGGTAAAACCTCAAATGCCCACCCAGCCCAGGAGTTTCCTGAAGTCGTCTGCCAGGCAAAACTGCCCCATGATTGACAAAAGAAGGGAGGGATGGGCTGAGAAATAAAAATAGCCGTTATCCATTCCAGGAAGGTCATTATTTCTAGAGAACACTGCTGGAGAGCGCGGTCTGTTTACAAAACCAAAACTGCTCTCCCTGAAACTCAGCCAGGCCCTGCCTGGTCTCTGTCCCCATTCCAGCCATGGCTCTTTAACCTTGTCCTTGAGGAGTCCAGAAGGAAGGTCCGCTGTCAGCTTGGGCTTGGGCATCAAAAAACCGGGGTTGGAACGGCGCTGGCCTCTCGCCACGTGACTTTGGGCAAAAGACTCAACCTCTCTGTTTCTTAGTCTCCTCAACAATACAGTGGGGATAATAATTCCTACCTGACATCATCGTATGGAATGAGGAAAAATAATGCAAATGACACCCCTTCAGGAATTGAAAGCCATACCCCAATACCAGGTCTTCCTATTTTCAGTCATTCTTTGGGGGGCGTGGTACCCAGCTCCCTCCCAAGTTTAGAGGACTTGTGTCGATCTTGGTTTGCCTGCCTAGGATGTGTTCCTCCTTCTTGGCACAATGGCACCCTGTTTTGTTCAGGGGGAACCACCTTTATACTGGACACTCCAATGGGACTGTCAATCACAGTGCCCTGGTCTCCGCCTACCAGGCTCAGCCAATCAGATGCTCTCCCCACCAGCTTCCATCCAGGGACCGATTATGATTGGTGCTCATTCACCTTGACCAGAGAGAGAAGGTCCAGCTTTCCAGTCACCTGAAGTCCCTTCATCCTCTGTTCCTGCACCTGGCACTCAGCTTCCCAATGAAAATGCAAGCCACTAAGAAATTCCTCTTCTGCGGGTTAGACAGAGTCTATCCCCATGGCCCCTAACCAGGGAATTGCAACAGAGCACAGAGCAGATGGAAAGGGTTTGGGGAGGAGTTATGGGTGCTCCTCAGGCAAGCTTAGGGTGGAGTCTCTGGGTCTGGTGAGATGGGGAGTCATGGAAGCGAACCCTGGAGGGGCATAACTGGGGGAAAGACCTCAGTAAGGGGAGGACCTTAACCTGGCGTGTCCTCGGAAGCCCCCGGGGGTGGGGGGATTTTAGGGAAGATCTGTCCCGGCCGGTAGCTGGGGTCCATCTCCAGTGCACCACCTGCCCGCTAGAGCACCACACCTAGAACCGAAGGGACACGGACAGGTTTCTCTATCGGGCACGGCGCCCAGACGTGGCGGGAGAAAGGCAGAAGTGCTAAAATCTGTTTCTTCCAAATGTTCTGGGATGCACCCAGGGGCACCCATAAAAGAGAGTTGGCACGTCCCTCAGCAGCGAGGCGATCTGTTTCTCCAAACAGGGGTCATAATTCCCAGCCAGCTGTCTCTCAAAAATTCATGATGCCCACGACTGGATGATTAAGTAAATAAAATAATAAATGAGGACCATCACGCACGGAACAGCTTCCTGTTGTTTGGGAGCTCTCCACCAGCTCCCCAGAGGACCCGGACCCCTGTGGAAACTTCCAGAATGGCCCCTTCACCCAGTGTAAAAAGGGATAACCCTGCTCTTGAAATGTTGCCGTGTGCGGTGGGCTGGGTTTTCTACCCAGAGTGACAACTCAGTACCGTGACTTCCTATTCCCCAGGATGGTCTCAAACTTGGTGCACCCCCGCTCGCCTGCTCTCCTTGAGCTATCACTCCATGTCCCGGCTTCAGCGGCTGCATCCCTGATTGCCTCTGACAGCTGCGTGCCCTGGTGCCACCTACACCCTCCCCAATCTGGTTTCGATTGCTCGCTAGCGTGATCGATTGTTTTTGGAAAGTTCAGCAGTTTTCTTCCGTCACCTTTATGTTTCAGCCCGAACGCTGGAAACCGGTGGTCGAGACGGAGGCTGGCAAAGGACGCGTGTTTGGCCCCCGCTGGCGGTCCTCCATTTATTTAGCAAATAGGTGCTGAGCTGGGCTCTGTGCCCAATGCTGTGCTGGTGGAAGGGCTTTCTATTTTGGCCACCGAGGAGTTGTAAACGGGACCGTGCTGGTATTTGTCCTTCTGTGACTGGCTCCCTTCACTGTCACTTTTGTTCTTTGGGTTGTTTTTTTTTAAGATTTTATTTATTTATTTTTAGAGAGAGGGGAAGAGAAGGAGAAAGAGGGAGCGAAACATCAATGTGTGGTTGCCTCTCATGCGCCCCCTGTTGGGGACC
This sequence comes from Micronycteris hirsuta, assembly GCA_004026765.1. Lineage (NCBI taxonomy): Eukaryota > Metazoa > Chordata > Mammalia > Chiroptera > Phyllostomidae > Micronycteris > Micronycteris hirsuta. Next base: position 48,419 of record PVJI01000844.1, read on the forward strand.
TGGCCTGCAACCCAGGCATGTGACCTGACTGGGAATCGAACCGGCGACCCTTTGGTTCACAGGCCCCGTGCTCGATCCGCTGAGTGACATCAGCCATGGCCTTCACTGTCACTTTTGAAAGGTTGGTCCAACAAGATATCGGCCAGCACACCAGTGAAATAATTCAACAGTCTTGTTACTTTTTCTCAAGCATTCTGCAGAACGGTACTGGGGTTGCCTCTTCACAGTTCTTAGTGGGTGGTGACACTCTCTCTGACCCCCCCAGGTCCCTCCATCCTGCCTTCCTTGTAGCTCAGTGTGGCCTGTGGGCTGCATGTGGACATGGCAGGTGGGAGGTAGAGGCACACCCTTGAGAAGGTGACAGCTGACACGTGGCCTTTAGCTACCCCCACCAGGCCCCCTACCCCCACTCCTGCTTCTTGGCCAGAATGTGGCTGTGACAGCAGGGGCACCAGAGGTCCTTCAAGACCAAGGGCAACCTTGGGAATAAAAGCCCCTCAGCAAAGGGCGAGGAGGGTGTCGCTGCCACACTAGCCCCAGACCGCCCATGCCCAGACTCCTTTCTCCTGAGTGGCAAACTAACACTTGCCTTGTTCGTGAACTGTCCTCCCGGCCTCTGCTCCCCAGGGTGGTTCTCAGCAGCTCCCCAAGTCCCAGAAAGCCCCGCTTTGGACACCAGGCCGGCCACAGCCCAAATGAGACAGCACCTTCAGGTCTGCCTCTGTTCCCTGGGGCACAGTCCCTCACTCAGGGACCCCAAAGAACAGAAGGGGCCTGTGGCTGTCCATCAGCATCCAAGGAGTCTGGTTACAGGGACCATGGCCTCATTCCCCACGAGAAAGGAAATAAGAAGCCCCCTCCAAAGGGGGGGCCAAGGCAGGTCCACACCCTCATGTTCCTTTGTGGTGCAGGTTGCTGTTCAATAGTATTTTCAAATGCTAATTTGGTGTAAACCTTGCTGTCTGCTGCAGCAAAAATAGGCTTGTCCGGCTCGCAGCTACGGACCAATTAATCCAGACAGACAGCAGGTTGAGTATTTAAGAGGGGACTTGTCAGACCCTGGGAAAGCGACGCCACAGCAACCAGGATGCATCACGGTGCCCTCCCTCGTCCACCAGGCCCCGCACAGCTGACAGGGCAGCAATTAGTGGCCAGTGGCCTTTGTCAAGCTCCGGAGCTCTGAATGCAGCTGGGAAGGCAGTTTCTGGGAGACGGCAGGGCCCGACATCTCGCCATGGAAACGCCAAACGCCAAGGCACAGCGGCGCACACTGCCTTTCTGAAAGCTGGCCGCCTCGTGTGCCCGCCCCATCACACGCTGCGCTCCTGAGGCCCACAGCGCTTCCCGCCCAACTCTGGGGGGAAGGCACACAAAGCCTTGGACCCCCAGGCTTCAGGAACGGACCTCCCATTACATTAGTTTCCCAGGGCTGCCGTGACAAAGGACCACGGGCCAAGGGACTTAAAGAACAATGACGTGTGTCTCACAGTCTGGAGGCTGGAGGTCCAAGACCCAGGTGTCGGCAGGGTTGGCTCCTGCTGAGGCTGTGAGGAACGACCTGCCCCCCAGGGGCCCTCTCTGTGGGGAGCAGACAGCTGTCTCCCTACAGTGTCCTCACATGGTCTCTCATGTATAAACGTCTGGCTCTGTGTCTAAATTTCCTGTTTGTGCCCTGGCTGTTGTGGCTCAGTGGGTTGAGTGCAGCCTGAGACTCAAAGGGTCGCCAGTTCAATTCCCAGTCAGGGCACATGCCTGGGTTGCAGGCCAGGGCCCCGGTAGTGGGGTACATGAGAGGCAACCACACACTGATGTTTCTCTCCTTCTCTTTCTCCTTCCCTTCCCCTCTCTCTAAAAATAAATAAATAAGCCCTGGCTGGTGTAGCTCAGTGGATTGAGCGCGGGCTGGGAACCAGAGGGTCCCGGTTCGATTCCCAGTCAGGGCACATGCCTGGGTTGCGGGCCAGGTCCCCGTGAGGGCCATGTGAGAGGCAACCGTACATTGCTGTTTCTCTCCCTCTCTGTCTCCCTCCCCTCCCCTCTATCTAAAAATAAATTAAAAAAAAAAAAATCTTTAGCCCGGCTGGTGTAGCTCAGTGGATTGAGCGCGGGCTGGAAACCAGAGTGTCCCGGTTCGATTCCCAGTCGGGGCACATGCCTGGGTTGCGGGCCAGGTCACCAGTGAGGGCCATGTGAGAGGCAACCATACATTGTTCTTTCTCCCTCCCTTCTCCTCTCTTTGAAAATAAATAAATAAATTCTTTAAAAAAAAAAATCTTTAAAAATAAATAAATAAAATCTTTAAATAAATGAATAAATAAATCTCCTGTTTGTAGGGGATCCTTGTCATACCAGATTAGGACCCACCTGGATGACCTCACTTACCTGTACCCTGACCCTATTGCCAAATCAGGTGACGTTCTGTGGGGCAGGGGGTTAGGACTTGAACACACAAACTGGGCATGGACGAGGCCACCCACAGGTCTCCTGTCGAACTGCCCAGAGGGTGTCCTTCATGGTGGACTGGCGGGATCCTCGCTCTCCCTCTGCCTGCCCACCCTCTCTCCGCTCTTCCTCTTTGCCCTGCTCAGCCAAACCCTGGCCATCCTTTAGACCCAGGCCAGGCCCCTCCTCCTCCAGGAAGCCTTCTTTGACTGTTCTAGCCCATGGAGTACTACTAGTTGGAAAGTAACTTCAGGCCAACATGGTATCACAGGAAAGCTATGGTCCCCAAAGGGAACATGGCTTGTTCGTGGTCACACAGCAAGATCCCTTGTCAGCCAAGGACAGAAATCAAGGCATCGGGCTCCAGAGTGCTGGCTGGCGTCTGAGAGGAGGAAGCCGTGAGCTCCTGACATTCCACCTTGTGCGCCCTGTCTGTCTCTTACTGACCCCTCAGTGCACCGTCACACTGTCCCCGTCGTTTGTTCTGTGTTGAGCCTCCCGACTCGGGCGAGTAACGCGGGGTTTCCTGGCGCGTCCAAGTCCTATTCCTTGTATTCCTGAATGACCAACGCGCTCAGTGCCTGTCCCCTGGCTACTTCTAGGTGCTTCTCCCACTCGGCTTCTGTCTCATCCTGATGTACCTGGACCAGGTGTGGGGGGACATTTGTTGCAAATGTCTCCTTTACAGATTTGTGTCTGGGGACCACCAGACCCCATCTTCGGGGAGCATACGTCTACCCCCAGGTCCCCAGGAGTCACACTGGCTGCAGGCTCACAGGGCCCCTTCCGGGCAGAGAGCTGCCTCCCCCGGGGTCAGTCCCTGTCCCATGGCCGAGGCTGGCTAGTGCAGGGCCACGAAGGCCACCCCCTCATCTCTCACTGGGGTAGCGCTGCACGCCCCCCCCCCCCCGCTCCAGCTCCCTGTCGGATCAGCCTCCGTCCTCACCCACTCCTGCACCCCTCATCCTGTGACAGGAACACCCCCAGGGCCCTCCCCCGCCCCCGTACCTCAACCTCCCGCACCAGCTGCCATCCCGGCCTGCTGGCGGGAGCCCAAAGGCACGGGCATCCTTCCTTACTCCCATCCGGTGTGGCACACGGGTGCCACTTCCTGAGCGATACTATGCAAAGAACTCCATTTCCTGACTCCGCTGGTTGGAGCGTTATCCCACGCACCAAAAGGTTTCGAGGTTGATCCCCGGTCAGGGCGTGTTCAGGTGGCAAGTGATAGACGTTTCTCTCTCGCATCCATGTTTCTCTCTCTCTCTCTCCCCTTCTCCATTCCTCTCTCTAAAACATCAATGACTATATCCTCAGGTGAGGCTAAAAAAACAAAAGCACTCAAATTGTTGAGTGCACCTGCACTGCTTCGTCACATCAACCTAAAAGAAAGACGTGTTTGCTCTGCCTGTTTTCTCAGTGGGGGAGGGGGACCCCCTCATGAGTAAGTGGGGGAGTGCGATTCCGACTCGGGCTTCCTGGGTCTGGGGCCAAGCTCTCACCTGCCCTGCCATCACGTGGTGATGGGCCCAGGTGCTCCCCCTCTTTCCTGGTTGGCCATGAGCCCCTTGAGGTCATACATCAGGCCTGTGTCCCGGGCAGACGGCTGGTTCCCCATAAATGCTGGTTGGCTGGATGGCTGGTTGATGGCTTCAGAGAAGGGCTTTCTGAACACGACACAGTCAGGGGTCACGCAAGCAGCAGGGCCAGTCTCAGGACGGAGGAAGCCTCACCGTGTGTTCCGCTCCCACATCCACCTCACCGACGTGCGCCTGCTGACCTGTGACGGTCAGAGTGGCGATGTGCAGCCGTGAGCTGGTCACTCCTGCCAGGGTCCCAGGCGTTAACAGGGCAGGTGTGGGGGGCGGTGAGACCCAGCTCCCGGGGAAGCCACTGCTGTCACTCTCTCCTGAGTTGACTCTGCGGTGCCTGTTTTCTCCAGCAGGTTTGGCCAAACTAGATGTCCTGGGAATGTTCTACCAAGGGAGCTGGCTGCTGCAGTCTCGGCGGGAACTCGGAAACCCCAGTGGGCCCCACTGCCCGGTCTGACTCCCTTGGCCCTCAGCTGCGCAGGAGCCATTCGGCCAATGGTGAGTGTCAACCTCTCCTCAGACCACTTCCTGATTATTTCAGCCAAGTCTCAACTCGGTCACCAGACTGGGTCCCTCTAGGAGGTGAGTGAAGACCCCAGCATTCCCTCCTGGAATGCCAGCCTCCCACACAGCCCTGGCCACGCCCCCTGGCCCCACCTCTGGGCGGGGCCTTAGGGTGGGGAGGGAAAGGAAGGAGCCCTCCAGAAAGGCTGCATTTGCCCTTAGTGGTGTGTTTTTAATGATTTCTAAGGTACCAGGTCAGTGTGACTCTGGAAGAATGTGACAAGAAGACAGCAGAGGAAGCACTGAGAACACCGTCGTCCAGCTGGTCCATCAGAGATGTCCCCTTCCTACCTCACATCCCTCCAGAGGGTTCACCGTCAGCACCAGAGGGTCTGCATCCTCCCTGTGGCCTGCGGCAGGTGGCCTATCTGCCTGCTCCCCCTCATCTGCGGCACCCCACACCCCACCAAGGCAGCTCCCGTCCCGGGGCCTTTGCATGGGCAGCCGCAAGGCCCCCTGCCCACAGCCTGCAGAGCTCGGGGCGGCTTACTTGACACACAGTGAAACATATCCACGGTCCTGCGAGTGTTGGTGAGTGGGACCCCCCCACCCCATTTAAGATACAGAACATTTCCATCACTGAAAAACTCCTGGAAGAAGAAATTTGGAGGACAAATACTTTCTGATTTCAAAACTTACTACAAACTTATAGTAATCCAAACAATGTGGTATGGCAACAGACAGACAGACAGACCAACAGAATACATTAAAGAGCCCAGAAATAAACCCTTGCAAAGGATAAAAAAAGGCTTCCACCCACTTGAACTTGACACATTTCTGATGCTCTAAACAAGGTACCTCTAGACATGGAAAAGTTTTATTCACTCATTCCTTCAGCAAACATTCATTGCCTGTCTGCTATGTGCCAGCTCTGTCCTCGGAGCCTTTGGGGATCCGGAGTGAGGAAGAAAAGAGGTAGATTGATACAGTCGAATGCTGTGTTGCAATTTTTATTGCGTATTTATGGATGAGAGAGTACTCTGCATACATGTCTGAAAAGATCTCCAAGGTCTATTGACAATTTTAAAAAATGTAACAAGCAGAATAGTATGGATCGCATTGTATCATTTGCGTTAGAGAGAGAGAGGAAACTGGAAAATGCAGGAGGAATAAGGAGGGAAGGAGAGAGACAAGTACACTCATTTTTGCATTAACTCTCTCTAGAATTCACATAAGAAGCTGAAGTGATGGTCTCCTCTGGGCTGGCAGCGGGGGCAGGGAACGGGCATCTCCAGATTCCAGGGGGCTTTTCCTCATAGACCCCATCATACTGTTAAAATTTCTTAAACTGCCTTCATGTGCTACCAACTCTCCTTCCAAAAATAAAACCTTTTAAAAAGAAGCAAAAACAAGAAAACTCAAGACCAGGTAGGAGAAGCAGACTAGTCCTCATAGAGTTAGTGAACAATATACTCAAAGCAAAGGGAAAATATTCACGCTGTTCTTTGGGTTTGTGAAGAGGGGCACTGACTTGGCTTCAGAAGTCGGGACAAATTTATTGGAGGGGGAGATATTTTGATTGACATTGTTTAGCTGTCAAAAAAAAAAAAAACCCGGAGGCTCTGGAAAGATTCCGTATGTCTAGTGCAGCCTGGTTGGGTCGGTGGAAGGCTGAAGTTTCCAGGCGCTCCCAGCAGACTCGGTGCTCCCGTACTCCCCAGGGTGCTTGCTTAGTCATCAGAGCAGATATCTGGCTGCTGGCTGAGCCTGCCTTGGCTGGGTGAGGTTATAGTGAGCATTCCCGGAAACCATTTCTTATTTAGCACTGTGCCTTCCTGCCCACCCCATGTCTCCAGTGAGGTACAGAGCTGGGGGAGACCTCCCGGGCTCTGATGCCTTAAGGTTGGTGTTCAGTGCTTCGTTGCTGTCTGCTGAGACGAAATTTCTAAATTCCACCCTCCCAGGGAGACCATCCATCCCCTCCCCACCCTCCTCCTTGAGCAGCCTCTCAGAAGGAGTGTTCTTGTAAGAGAGGCAAGGTGCCCGCTGACATCTCTCTTTAGAGAGCTCCATCAAAATCCTGCACTTGCCCAGTGTCCTTTCCTTGGCCACCGGTAACCAAGGAAACAAGATACTATGGTAACACAGGAAGGAGAGAAAGAGGCATCCAGAGCCTTCCTTGCTCCCGCTGTCTCCCCTCTCCTGGAATCGAGGCAGCTTCCAGGCGGAAAGGACCAGAACACCCACGTGGCTGGGCAGCCCTCAGGGCGTCCCGTTTCCCAGCCAGAAGACTGGGGTGCAAGGGCTCTGCCTTTCCCAGGCCCCAGGGATCAGCCCACTCTAGAACCTATCATCTAATGTCCAAAATGCCAGATATAAAGGACACAGAGAGCTTTGTTCAAATGACTGAGCAGGATCAGCACAGCCCTAATCATGCTGCTGTTGTGAAGCACGGCAAAATCGGCACGTGTGCCCTCAGCCTCAGCCGTGTTGAACCCACCGCTTGGTTTCGCCCTGCCTTTCAACCGCCGGCCTGCTGCTCTGGCTCAGCCGCCCGCCATCCACCGGTGTCTCTGCATCTCGGACGCCCTCCTCCTGGGGTTCTCTGTCGCTGCCCCTCCCTCAGAGACCTGCCTTCCTGCCTGCCTCTCTCCATCCCTCTCCCGTCGCCTCCCTCCTCCGCCCCCAGCTCACCTGTCACTGCCAGGACGGAGTGGCTGAAACACAGTCTCGGGCTCTGGCCCCTGCGTGCCATGCAGGTCACCATCATTTGCTCCCTGTGACCTCACTGTGGACAGGCGTGATGTCCGCACAGGGGACCTCGGGGTGAGATAAACGAGGCCTCTGCTCGAAGCAGGTCACAGTGTCACCAATTGTGAAACGTGCCATAACGGGTAACAACCCCAGGGCGGTGCCCGAGGGCAGGGGGACCCTGCCTTTTGTCCCTGAGCTTTTGTTTGTTGAAGCTTCTTCTACAACCTTAAGCATTCGCATGAGAGGTTTAGAATATGTATTTTTTAAACTTTTTATTGAGTCAGTTGGGATAACACTGGTGAATAAACTTACATAGGTTTCAGGTGTACCATTCTACAATGCATCATCTGTATATTGGAATGTGTGCTCAGCACCCCAAACAAGTCTCCTTCCATCACCATTTCCCCCTGTACCCTCTTCTGCCCCCCCACCCCCTTTCCCTCTGCTCATCACCACACTGGTGTCTGTGTCTATGAGGGTTTTTTGAAGGGATTAAGCAGACTATGTTCTTCTGACTCTTACATTAAATCCTCATCAGCAGAAGCCCTGGGTCTAATTTTTCAGCGCTAACTTCCTCCACTAGAACAGTGGTCTCCGAGCGATCACACGTGTGAAGTATTTTGAACGTGCTCCCCGCGCCATATAAGAGCCTGTTATTTGTCAATCACACACCTGTGCTACTGTATTAATGTGGTGTGCATGAGGAAATGCACACCAAAGCTAGAATTTAAAGACGGCGACAGTACGTTGTAATTGCTCTCTTCCATCACCCCAGTGGGCTGCCCCGGGCACCCCACGTTACTCGGCTCTGCTGCTTTAAGTGACCGAGGACCTTGCTGTGTCCTGCCCCGGCTTGCAGGTGCATCACCTGAGTTGTGCTTCCCTTTCACAGAGCTCGCCAGACCCCAGTCTTCTCCTGGGGGCAGGCTCTGCTCAGCCATTTGTTCTGGAACCATCTCTACTCACTGAAGCGGTGGCATGCGCTGTCTTCTACTCTGAGGGCCCCGAGACACTTTGGAGCTGCTATTTCTAGAAGCAGCAGCTGCTCCTGAGCTCCTGTCGCGTCTGCGTCGGAGGCAGCCATGCGGCCAGGCCGCTCCGGGAAGAACAAAGACAGGCCCAGTCGATGCCCGACGAACAGGAAGCTGGGTCGGGTGCCTGTGTTCTAAACGAGAACGGAATGTTTGTCACTTCTGTTGCTTAATTATGACCCAAGAGGGCTGCTAACATCGCGTGTTCTGTCCGCGGTGCCTGTTTAATATCGATATTAAAGAGACACGGTCGCTATACAGTTACCAAGTAACAAGTGTTTAAACCTCCATAAATAACATTTTTCCATAATAAGGTTCTGCAACGCATAGATCACATCTCCCGGTTCATCCTCTAAGAAAACATTTTAATTATCTATTGACACGTACGGCACGCAGAGCGACCGTCTTTTTAAAAGATAAATGGGTTTATAGGCAAGTCGGGTTAATTAAAAGCCAGCGGAGTATTACAAGTGTATTTACCAGGGAATACTCGCTGTAGGAGAGGGATGGCCCTCACACGGCTGTCAGAATTCCGTAAATGTATTGTTTAATAACCACTTGGCACTTAATCACAGCGAGACGTGAGAGCTCAAATCTCCACCAAGTGTGCATTTCAGGTATCTCTCCTAAACGGCTTCTCCCCCGGGACCTGGGTTCTCCCTGATAGTCTGGGCACCTGCTGTGACTTCGGATGCCAAGAGAGGAAGTTCAGGTTTGGCTCTAGAGGGACGGCCATGCCCGAGGTAGGTCAGCAAGATGAAAACTCACCGTGGCATTCATGGGTCTCCACCTGCCTGCTTCTCTAGATGTATCGCTCCCCCCAACCCACTCACCTCTGAAACCCAGCGTGTGCCCCTCCAGCCTCACTTCCCCGCCACAGGAATGCACGTTCCCCAAAATAGCTGCTCTGTCTGCTTGACCCCCCGGGAGGGATGAACAAGAGCCCCCCGCTGACTTACAGCGACAGGACAGCACCAGCAAGAAATGAGTAAGTTGAGTAAGTCGCGGGCATTTGGGGAGTGTTCGTTACTGCAGCTGAACTTAACGCACCCTGACTCTTACACTTCTCATCACCAGTCCTGGAGCCTGGCATGCAGAAGACTCTGCTCTGTGAATGCTTGACAAGGAACAAATGCTCGAGACTGTCGATAGGTCCCCCTTTTTCTTCTTCTCTGGAATGGTATCTGGTCCTGGGGGATCCTCCCCACCCAGGATTCTGAGGGAATTGAAACCTCTCTCCCTGTGTGATGTGAGCAAGAAGACTCCGTACTGAGTGGACCGGCTTGAGCTCTGGGTTCTTCTCAGGACCTACGATGATGCATTGATTCAAGGTCATTACTGCAAGCAGCTTGACAGGTGCCAAGGGTTTGGGAAAAGAGTCACGAGGAGCAATGAGCCCCTGAAACGGGTGTGCGTGCATGTGTGGGCATGTGTGTGCGTGTGTGTGTGCACGTGTGTTGACCTTCCCGTCACTCATTCTCTTGCCTGTGGCAGTGGCATGCCAAGTTTTCCCTTTGGAGGACTGACCTCTGTCCCCCCTCTCCAGCCTTGTGGTTTGGGTGGCAGTGACCTGGCCCCGAGGTCACAACACGAGGTGAGGATAGAGCCATAACTAGGATGGGCTCCCAGTCTCGGGGCTCGCCCGTGCACACCCCGCCTCGTGGGTCCCTCCTGTCCAAGCCAGAGCCAGGCTCTGGGAATCTAGGGGTAAGTAAACCTGTCGGCCAGGTTTAATCTAATGCTGTCTTCCCCACACCACCTACCCCTCCCTCAGCCAGAAACCACCGCATCCTTCCCACCTCCTGCCCAGATCACCCCACCCTACCGCTTCCCAAAAGCCTCCACAGACGGTTTCAGCCATCACTGACCCCCTCTCTTTGGTGAAGTCCTCTGCCAGAGGCCTCAGCACTGGACAGACGGAGGTTGGACAAGTCACCAAAGATGTGGCCAGCCACCAGGGATGGCTCCACGGCTTTGAGGAGGAAGGGCCAGGGGATGACTGAGGGGTGGATCTCATTCACAGCACCCCGCAAATCCCGTGAAGCCGGGACTGCTTGGCTGGCGAATCACCCTGCGCCCTCGACAAACTCTCTCCTTCTCGCTGAAGATCAGGGAGTAACTGAGCGGCCCTTCCAGCTGCCCTGACGCTGCCTGCTCCTAAATCGGGCTCCCCTCCTCCAGGGAAAGAGAGCAGAAAGTCCTGAAAGTCACAGGGCCCTGAGCCACCCACAGGGGAAACGGAGGCATGGGCAGCCCTGGGAGCAGGAAGGAGCCAGGAAGCTGATCGCATCGCCCCTGGCAACCGCAAGTCCCAGTGGGCGGAGCAAGGCCACAGCGCTCATTCGGGTGTGGTGCCCTGGGGTTCACAGAAGAAATCTGTGTTCCCAGAAGCAGAACCTTCCTGTCCCCTCCTGTCTGCCAGCAGCGTCACGAGACACAGAGACGCAGCTCAGAAGGCAGCTGAGCCCCGGTCCCGGCTGAGAGCCTGAAGGGAAGGTGGCGTTTCACCTGCACGCGGTCCCTCTCCATCCGCACCGCCCCCGAAGCCTCTCAGCCCCACAACCGCCTCAAGCTGTAATGTTTGCTTCCGTCTCTCTTCCTTCCAAGGTGCCCCGACAAAAACAGCGAGCCCTCGCCGGGCCCCTGCCAGGCGGAGACTGTCCAGAAGACAGCTTACAAGTGTTGACCCATTTCCTCCTCCCGAAACGCGCTGCCCTGTGGAGCAGGTGTTACAGGTCTCCCCATCTTTCAGCTGAAGGGTCTGGGGCCCAGCGCAGGAAAGGGACTCACCCAAAGTCACAGCACTCGCTGCTGGAAGAGGCAGACCCTCCGGCCCCACGGCGCACAGAGAGCCCTTCCCAGGCGTCCCATGGCTCAAGGGCAGAGCCATTGGAACCAGACGGATCAGGGACTAGTGGTCATCCCTGGACAAGCTACCCAGTCTCTCTGAGCCTCAGCCATGTCCCTCATCAGCCATGTTGCCATGGTGACAACAGAACCTGATTCAGAGGGTAGCTCCAAGGGTCCCACGAGGTGACCCATCGCACAGTCCATCCCCACGGCCCACCCACTCTGAGCTCTGGCAGTTCCACATTGCCTTCCATCGCCCCCCTGCGCATGCCCCCTCCGGCTGCCGGAATCCTGACCCTCCTCTGACCAAGCCAGCTCCTCTCACTCCCAGGTCTCGGTCTATGCCACCTCCTCTGAGAAGCCTCCCCGACTTGCAGTTCTGCCACATCTATCTCTTCATTGTTCTCCCATAGCCCTGCGTCCCCCTACCCTGGTCCCTGTCACGCTCAACTGCACCTGTCCCAGGACCCGTCCTTCTCCCCCACTGGGCTCTAAGCTCTGCAAGGGCCAGGACAGTGAGCTTGTCCTGCCCTGAGTCCACAGTGTCCAGCAAGGGGCCTGGAGTAAGTCAGAAAATGTGTGCTTTACCAATGACTAAATAACTTTTTTTATTGATCCTTATGTTCTTCCTTTGTTTCTCCACAGAGATGGCCAGTGTCTTGAAAGCAATGACCATGCCTTTCTGCTCACTCTGAATTCCTCACGTGCCTGGCACAGAGACACAGAGCTGGGCCCGGGGCGAGGCGGGGGGCCGCTGGAATGCAAAGCGCAAGGAGGCCCAGCTGCAGCTCCACACAAGTCCGGGCAGGCACCGCCCGTCCTCCGTTCAAGATGTCTCATCGGAATCCGTCAGCAGGCTGCTGGCGGGGTTCTAAATCTCCACCCCTGTCCTCAAGGCGTGCGCAGGCTCCTGGAGATTTATATTCATCCTCAAACACAGAGCCCCTGTCCTGAGACCACCATAACTGGGCCAGGCTGCAGGGGCCACGTGTGTCCGTGAAGACCAAGGAAAAGTGGTTTTCACCCTGTGAGGGGTGGGCGGCAGCCAGACAGGCAGACAGGGAGGGAGACCAGAACACGTCGGGCAGAGAATCAGAGGCAGGAATCCAGAGAGTACTGAGATCACCAGGAACCCCACAGAAACTCACCCGGTGGGCACGCAGCCTGGAGGCCAGGGAGCCCAGCCGGAAACCACCAATAGCCCCTCACCTGGGCATGGAGCCTGCAAAGTATTGTCCCAGCTGACATTCCAGGGGATCCCTGCAACACAGGAGTTGTAACTGCTCCCATTTTGTGGATGAGAAAACTGAGGTTTACATCTCTGGTGATTCACTCAGGGCACCAGTGAAGACGGCTGGGGCAGGAGCCTTGCTTGGCTACTTTGGTATTTCCCACCGTCATGGGTTGGTGGTGACATCCACTGCCCGAGTCCCCTGAGCCTAGTGTCACATGACACCTCCCGTGGTGTGTCCGTGGGTCAAGTGTCTTGTGGCCTGAACATAAAGACTCTTTTTTGAGAGTGTCCATGAGCCTCTGGGGTTGCTATTCTCTGAAGCAGCTGGACAGAGGCCTGGGGAGGCCAGGGAAGTAAGTGTCTTGCTCTGTTTTCCTGGCTTCTTGCCCAGCCCAGCAAATGGAATAATAACTAAGGCCTCCAAGGTGTTGCTTTGGCTTAAGTGACAACAGCGATTCAAAGTGTCTCTGGCAAACAATGTGGACAGCATGTCACCGCTCTGATGTGCCATCCAGAGCTTGATCCACGCAGCCGAGGGGGGACGCTGCCGGCCGCCTTTGTCAGGGCGACGTGAGAACAAAACAGGACGGATTAGATAGTCCCCTGCTGGCGGCGAGATGGGAACCCTAGATTCAGCGCCGCCGACTCCGGGACTCCGAGGGTCAAGAAGTGAGCGGGGTCCCTGCGTGTCTCTGACAGGCAGCCGCCCGGCCCGCCTGGGCTGGGGGCACATCGAAGCAAGGCTGTTTCCATTTTAACCCCATTGTTTAGCCAAACAAAGCCAAGAGCTGCCCCTGCTCCCCACCGGAGACGTCGGCCAGCTCCAATCATTTCTTAGCGCTGACAGATAATTCAGAGATATTGGGTATCTCACCACCTGGGGACTGGCCTTCGCCACCACAGCAATCAGTTACTGCACGCCAACCAGGGGCCGGGCGCAGGCCTCGGGCCCCTCACGCCTTTATGATCGGGCTCCGGCGTCTCTGAAAATATTGCCTGAATTTATTTATCTAATCACGTTAGGAAGGCAGTGAGCTATGGCGAAGTCAGCATTCTTCCGTCTTCCTCCCTGCGCATCCTTTGTGTGAGATTCTGCTCGCGGGACTCCGATGCCTAATGCAATTACACACGCCCCGGTAAAGGGCGACCCCAAAAACAAGCAAGCCCCTTCCCCTCCCGCACTCCTCACGCAGCCAGGCTTCTCCCAATGCCAAGTGCTGGCGGAAATCAGCGCGCCACCAACTTCGTGGCTACCTGCTTTTAAGACCCTGTGGGCTTTTGACGCCCCTCACCCGAGTAACTAAGCCACCTTCAAGGACAATGCTGCCCTTCCTTTGGAGCACCTCACCAGCTCTTCGGGAGTCTCTGGGGAAAAGCGAACGCTCTGGACAAGGTCAGTTTGAATGACAACAGGACACGGGTCTGCCCTCTGTCTGGACAACGTGTGTGTGGCTCATCTTGGTATCGCTATGACCAAAGGCTCACGCGGACCCCGTGACGTTCGTGGGCCCCCGGGATCACGCCCTCTCTCCCCCACTACCTGTGCAGTGCGTGTGAAGATAGGTAAAGTGGTGCCGCACGCTCTGGGAATGTTCTCCTTGGCGGGAGTCAGGAGGCCTGACCTTGAACCCGGAGAAAAGGATGATCATCCTAGGACACTGACTGGTTCTGAAATGAGCAATATTATAGAAATCGCCTAAGCACCATTTATTGGAGTTCAAATTTTCCATCCGCCTATCAACACACAACACAGCCCTAACTATGGTTACAGAACACAATATAAATGTTGCTCATTTTAATCATATAAAAGCAAAGATACCGGATACCTGCATGAGGGAGGGACTGGGAGGGAATGGGGAGGCAAACCATATTGTCGGTGATGAATGAAATGAGAAACGGGGGTCTCAGCCTGTGGGCGATGTTGCACAGGGGAGCAGGGGTCGGGGGCCGACATGACTTAATTATACTTGGAGAAGAGGGGGTGGAACAAGAGGGCTGGGAGGGGGACTACGTCTGTCACCGTGGAAGGAAATCAGGAGACGGCATCTAGAACTGCCAGTTGGACAATAGCTGTAAAACCATATTGGACAGACACGCTGGGGAAACGGCCAGAGGGACTGAAGTCAGAAACCACTTCAGGGGTTGCCCCACTGTGTTCTACGGGGTTAGAGGTCCGGACAGTGACTACCTGTGGGGTGTGGGTCGTGGCTTCTGGGGTGCTTGCTGGTCAGGCTCCACGTCTCGATCTGGGAGCTGGTTACAAAAAGTTCCGCAGCCCCTACCCTGTAGGTGGTACATGTAGCCTCCTGGGCAGTGGATATCAGTGGATTTGGGGAAGCTCTCTCTGACCATCAAGGCCTCCCACAGTTTGGGTAGTGAGTTCGCTGCCCCTGGAGACGCTCAAGTCAAAGAGATCAAGAGGAAACCTTGCCCAGGTGACCACGGGGGTGGCGTGGTCGCTGCTGAGACAGTCGCGCCAGGACGCTTTCTGAGGGCTGCACACAGTTTGGTCCGAGACACCTGCATCTTTAAATTTCCTTCGTTATCTTTTTAAAAAACTTCAGTCCAGAAAGAATATTCCAAAGGTCAAGAAGGCGATGAAAATACTCACAGACTGGGACAAGAGCAGAACTGGAAGGAGGCGGATCAAAGGAAGCCATTTCTCCACAGTGATGTTGAAGGGGAGCAGCCGGCCCCAGGGAAGAGATCACGCCAGCAGGACCAACCACGTGTTTCACCCCCTGCGGGCTGCCCTTCGCCAGCATGATCATCTGTTACCCCCCGCCAAGCAGGGGCTGCGAGGAACTCCAGGGGCTGGGAGTTTAGGGCATCTTCTGTCCCAGCAAACTGTGGCCCCGGGGCCACATCTGGCCCACTGTCCATTTTTGTGTGGCCTGTGAACTGAGAATGACCTGACCTGTACTCATTGTTAAACAGTAAAAAGGGGAAAACTGAACCATATCATGACACGTGAAATGTAAACTTCCATGTAATAAATGACATTTCATTGAGTCAGAGCAGGGCTTCTCATGTACATATTGTCTGTGGCTACTTCCGCCACAAGAGCAGAGGTGAATGGCCTCCACACAAAGCCTAAAATGTTTCCTCCCTGGCTCTTTGCCGGAAGTGTGCACCCAGCCCCCTCCACTCCATGCCTGTTAGCGACAGCAGGAGTTCATCCCACACTCTTAGCTCCCAAGCACTTGCCTCACTGTGCCATTGTTTTCTCTGTTCATGTGTGTGAAAGCAATTTGGAATCACAGACCTGGAATGAGGGAATTTATCATATTAGAGCGTAACCAGGTGCTACTTGACAGTGTCTGCCTCCTTTAAACCCCTGATTTCACATCTGCAAAATCTGGAGTCCAGAGAAAGTGCCCCCAGAAGCTTCTTGATCACCCGGCCCTGGTGGACTGGGCTCTAGGATTCTACAGGACTGGACTGTAACCATCCAAAGGACAGTTCTTGGCAGGCAGCCACCCTCAGGGCACCGCACAAACAGCAGACGGAAACACGCCCCAGTCTCCCTGCGAAAAAGGCCTCTTTTCTTATCCCAGAGCTTCAGCCTGAGGGCCAGGCTTGAGGTCTCCCATACACCGAAAGGCTGCGGAGGCTCCCCCAGAAAATGCAAGCAGGGAGACACCATCCTTGCGTGCCCCCTTGGCCTTGCTACGGCTCAGTGTTACTTCCCCGAAAAGAGCTTTTAAACTCATCAGGTGCCCTGATATTTGCAACCGTCATCCATGGAGCACCTCCAGATCTCCTGGTCTGGAAACCGGCAGGGTTTGTGACGGTGGCCCCGCAGGACTTTGCATACTTTAGAAGCTGTTGCCCAAAGTCTGGCTTCCAGTCGGCCTGGGAGTAGGCGCTAAATGAGGTTTCTCCTCGTGGAATACCGACAAGTCCTGGTACACCCTTGGCAATGGGGACCTATTACAAATAAATCAGGCTGTTTAGACAACCACAGAGGTTTGAGAGACAACTAAGAGCTAGGGCAAGGATCATCAGCTACACAAGGACACTGTTTCAAGACTGAGGGAGGTCGCTATATCACCTAATACACAGACAGAAACACTGAAAGTCAAGCAAAATGATGAAACAAAGACATATATATTCCAAGTGTAAAAACAAGACAAAACCTCAGAAAAAGACCTTAATGATACAGAGATAAGTAATCTCCCTGATAAACCATTCAAAATAATGGCCATAAGGTGCTTACCAAACTTGGGAGAAGAATGGATGAACACAATTAGAACTTCAACAAAAAGATAGAAAATATAAAAAAGTACCAAACAGAAGTCACAGAGCTGAAGAATACAGTCACCAAACTGAAAAATCCACTAGGAGGTTTAACAGCAGACTCGATGAAGCCGAAGAACAGACCGGCCAGCAGGAAGGCAAGGCATTGGAACTCACACAAATAGAGCAGCAAAAAAAAAAAAAAAAATTTTTGTTTAATGAAGATGGCTTAAAAGACCAATGGGACAACAGCAATCAGAATAACACTCACATTTTAGAGATCCCAGAAGGAGAAAAAAAAGGGGTAAAAAACTCACTAGAAGAAATAATGGCTAAAAACGTTTGCCATCTGGGTTGCAGAAACCCAGAGAGTTCCAGATAAAATCATGCCAAGACACATTACAATTAAAATGTCAGAAGTTAATGATAAAGAGAGAATCTTAAAAGCAGCAAGAGAAAAACAACTTGCCACATACAAGAGAAACCCCATAAGGTTATCATCAGACTTTTCAGCAGAAACGTGGCAGGCCAGGAAGGAATGGCATGATATAGTTAAAATGATGAAAAGAAAAATTCCAACCAAGGATACTCTACCCAGCAAGGTTATCATTCAGAATTGAAGGAGAAAAAAAGTTTTCCAGACAAGCAACAGCTAAAGAAGTTTATCCCCACTAACCCAGTCTTACAAGATCTATTAAAGGGACTTCTTTAAACTGAAAAGAAATGTCACTAGTTAATAACAAGAAAACACATGAAAGTAAAAACCTTATAGTAAAGGTAGTATATTGTAAAAGTAGTGAACTGATCACTTGTAAAGCTGGCATGGAAATTAAAGGACAGAAGTCATAAAATTAACAAAAACTACAATAATAGTTAAGGGATACATAAAATAAAAAGATGTCAACCATGACCTCAAAAGTAGAAAACATAGGGGGGAGTAAAAATGTAGAGCCCTGGAATGTGTTCCAATGTAAGCTGCTGTCAAGTTAAAATAGGCTGTTAAGTGCATAGGGTGCTGGATGTGAACCCCGCTCCAACCACAAAGCAAAAACGTATAGCGAAAACACAAAAGAAAACAAGAAAGCAATCCAAATAGAACAGTAAATAAAGTCATCAAACCACAAGAGAAGAGAGTAAGAGAAAAAGAGGAACAGAGAGAAACTACAAAAGCAGCCAGAGAACAATGAATAAAATGGCAATAAATACATACCTAGGAATAGTTACTTTAAATATAAATGGACTAAATTCTTCAATCAAAAGACATTGAGTGGATTAAAAAAATAAGATACCCCTATGCTGCCTCCAGGAAGCTCACTTCCGAAGGAAGGGTGCAGACTGAACATGAAGGGTTGGGGTACATTTTATGCAAATGGAAATCCCAAAACTGGCATAACTATACTCACATGAGACAGAACGGACTTCAAAACACACACTCGGATATAAGGCAGAGAAGGGCATCACATAAAAGTAAAGAAGGTCGATCCAGCAAGATGTCACGTAAATGTATACACACCCAACACAGAAGCACCGACATACGAGGCGGGCAGAAGTAGGTTTACAGCAGCGAGTACGCAAAATGCAGAGTTTATTCTTGTATTGTTATTTATTAATTATTGTATTATGTTCCATACGAACAACTGTAAGCCTGCTTTGGCCAACCCCCTCCCCGTATATAAAGCAAATATAAACAGGCCTCAAGGGAGAAATTGACAGCATTATCATAATTGTAGGGGACTTGAATGTCGCTGGATAGACCCTCCACACGTGAAATCAATGAGAAAACATTGGCTTTAAACAACATACTAGAGCGGATGGACTTCATAAATAAACACACACACACACACAACGTTCTGTCCAGGAAAGGCAGAATGTACATCTTCTCCAGCGCACATGGAACAAGCTCCAGGATAGAGCACACGACAGACCAAAACCAAGTCTCCATGGATTCAATATTAAAATCATACGAAGCATTTTTTCTGACTAAAATGGTATGAAACTAGAAATCAATTACAAGAAAACTGGCGGTGGGGGGGGGGGAACCACAAACATGTGGAGATTAAACCTGCTCCTGAACAACCACGGAGCCGGTAAAGATATCAAAGAAGAAATCAGAAAATGAGAACAGAAATACGACATTCCGAAATCAATGGATGCAGGAAAATTGGTGCTGACAGAGAATTTCATAGCAATACTAAACTATGTCAAGAAACAAGAAAAATCTGCCCTGGCAGGTGTGACTCAGAGGATTCAGCTCCAGCCTCCGAACCAAAGGGTCACTGGTTCAATTCCCAGTCAGGGCACGTGCGTGGGTTCCGGGCCAGGTCCCCAGTAGAGGGCGCACGAAGGTCCCCAGTAGAGGGCGCACGAGGCAACCACACATTGTTTCTCTCCCTCTCTTTCTTCCTCCCTTCTCCTCTCTCTAAAAATAAACAAATAAAATCTTAAAAAAAAAAAAAAAGAGAGAAAGAAACAAGAAAAATCTCAAATAAGCTGTCTTAACTTCACACTTAAGACTCACCAAGAAAGGGGCGGGGGGCTCAGAGAAAGAGCCCCCGCACCCTCTGCGCTGGGGTGGCTGCTGAGCCCACGCAACGCATGCTCCAGCCCCTCTGAACCTCCTCCAAGCGGGAGTTGAGAACAGGGGCTCACGGCCCAGACTCAAGGACAGGAGCCTTGACCCACTCTGCAGGTAAGACACAGCAGTGCTCTCTAAACTCATCAGACTATTTACTGAATTTGCTGAGGTTTTGCTGAGGGGAAATTCCAATTCTGAAAGCAAGTGCGCCTTCCCTCCCTCCCACCCACTCTCCGCTGCTGTGGCAGAAGACCGCCTTGTTCTGACTTCCGGCGGGAAGACGGCGCAAGAGAACCGCCTTCGGCTGGGTCACCACCGGCTGGCTGATCGACCGCCGCTGGGGCCGAGGCGGGAGTACAGCGAAATGTTGACAGATTCCTCAGTGATTTGATAAATCGCTTTATTGCTTGTTTGACAAATTGAATTTAGGTGAGTTGGCTCTTGCTAGCTTCCAAACAGAGCTGAAATCTGCAGCTGGGTTTTGGGCCCCACTCGTTTCAGGGGTTCTCTGTGACCAACTGAAACCGGGGAGCAGGCCCAAGCCCCCGCTGGAGAGGCCCGGGGCCCTTTAGCCTCCCGCCCGCCCGCCAGCCTGCCTGGCTCATACTTCGCGCCTGCACATGGCCTCCCAGGGTGCCGAGGCCCTTCTTGCTGTGCCATGGTGGTTGTCCTGGAGACCAAGCACCCCAGGGAGAGCAAAGGTGCCCCCAACCTCCCCGGGATTCCTTGGGGACAAAGGAAGGTCCTTTCCAATGATGGACCTCGTTGCCCAAACAGCAGCTTTTCTTGTTGCACAGAGAACCGCATTCGCCAGATACATTCATTTTAGGGTAGTTGTTTGAGGACAAGTGGACCCCACCTGTTACCCACAAGCCCCTCCCTCACCCCCAGGAGTACTGTGCAGCAAGTGAGGGGCTCTAACCCGGCGACACCTCGGCCTCTGCCTGCTACCACCTCCTGGCACCCCACACACCGCCACCTGTCTGGCTTACCGGTCAACCCACCGGAGCCAATCCCAGCTCCTTCTGCAACAGCAGGCTCATCTGAGCAACTGGTGTCTTAAGCCTCAGTTTCTGCCGCTGTGAATCTGTGAAATGGAAATTTTTTTCTTTATTTTTTATTTTTTTTAAGATTTTATTTATTTACTTTTAGAGAGAGGGGAAGGGAGGGAGAAAGAGAGGGAGAGAAACATCAAGGTATGGTTGCCTCTCACATGGCCCTCACTGGGGACCTGGCCCACTACCCAGGCATGTGCCCTGACCGGGAATCGAACCGGGACCCTCTGGTTCCCAGCCCGCACTCAGTCCACTGAGCTACACCAGCCAGGGCTTTTATTTTTATTGTTGGCATCGATACAGATGTACCTAGTTCAGGGAGGGGTGAGGGGCCATGGAGCTACAGTATGGGGGCCCGGAGAAGTAAACACCATGGAATTCACATTTCCCTGAGCGGAGGAGCCCCGCCGTGGGTGCCCAGGGCCTCCCAGCCGAAGGCAGGCTGCAGCCCTCCGGCCTGCGCATCACCGGAGCCCCGAGGGGCCGGCGGGCTGCCCGTCTGCCTGGCCAGTCCAAACAACTTATTATACCAGCCTCCGGCACAGAAGGAGAGAGAGAAGATAAAAAACCACAGCATCGATTTTCCCAGCACATGAAACCAGGGATGTTACTTCCAGACCCGCCCTTTCTGAAATTAAATTAAATGAAGTTTAGCTCAGTCCGTCCATTTGCTGAAAGCTGTCTCCATCCGCCCTCGGCTTTGCCGTGAGGGGCTGCGGAGGGCGTCTTCCCCGGGGAAGGCAGTGCCGTGTGCAGAAGGGCAAGGGCTTTGGTGACGTTCCAGCGTTTTACGAGCTTTGCAACCCGGCGAGGCGTCAGTTTGCAGGTGCATTTTTCATCGCCATTAGGCGGACATTTGAAAGCACGCGGGCAGCGGTGAGCGTCCTCCTAGCTGCAGCGCTGGACCCTCATTCAGAAATACAGCCCCCGAGGTGGGAGGGCTGTCTGCCTGCCTCAGACACGTGTGTGAAAAACCAGACGCAAACCCCTCCTTTACTTCAATTATGAGATTTTTCTTTCCTTCAAAAACAATAAACGTGCAGTTATTTCGGGTGAGAAAACATGATCTGGAGACCGCCTGAGAGGTGTTTTCCAGGCCCAGACTGGCCCCAGTGCAGGGCTCATGAAGCCCCGGAAGGGCCAGGCTGCGCAGACAGGACCAATAAGTGACCTGTCAGTCATCCTAACAGTCCGAACCGATCGGACGGGCTTGGGGGGATCGCACGCGGGTAATGGGCTGGGGCCAGGGAGGAGCGGTTTATAAAAACCCATTCCATATCCCCGCTTCACTGTGAAGGAGGTTCAGTAATTACCTCCATGCTGCCCGGGGCTCCACCTTGCCCCTGAGAACCCTGGTCACTGGAAGGCCAGGGCCAGGGTTTCGAGGAGGAGCTGAAGACGACCAAGAGGCCAGGGTTTTATCGAAAGTCATGGCCTGAGTTCTTGTGCCCTTCCTGGTGGTCCGAGCTGCTCAGGACCTTGGTCCTCGGTTTGGTGGGATGTGCAGAGTGTCGCCCAAAGGGCCCACAGCTCAACTCAAGTCTTTCAAAGCTCGTTCCCACTTATCTTCTTCAGATTGCTCTTTCTCTCTGGGGTTTCAGGAGTGTAGGTCAGAGAACCTTCACCAGGCCTGGTGCAGACCGTGGGCAGTTCCTGTAGGGATACCGAGGGCACGGGCCTATGCACACACACATGTACACACATGTACACATGTGTACACACACAGGATGTGTGCTGGCAAGAACAGGCCATCAAGTATCCTCCAAACCACAATGACAGATGAAGAGCCCCGGAGAGGCTGAACGGCTTCTGTTGACTTTCGGGTTTTTTTGGAATATTGCTTCTGCAACTCTTTATGGAAGTCGGTAAATCTCGATTTAACTACCGCTATCGATCGGGGAGGGCTCCGGCAAAGGTGCAAACGAGGTTTGGCCGGCTCCTGAGGGGCCCTCGGTGGGCAGCACATTCGTGCTCAGATCCGCAGGCACACGCACAGCCCACCACCCGCCGCCTGCCGCCCCTCCGTCACGCCGGGCTGCTGTCAGAAGACAGACGGAAGGCTCCTGCAGGACACCCCTCTTCACTCATTAACAGCGATCAGTAAACCCTGTGGTGTTCATTAAAATGTTTCTGTGCTGCTCAGCAACAGCATTTTTTTCTTTGAAAGCCAACTTCAGCTGCTGCGAGGTCAGAGAAATATGTAACAATTATGAAGAAGGTAATCTCGGCCGTCCTTTTTCACTCGGCGTGTGTCCTGGGGCAGGCAAGCAGTTGTGATTTATCTGCACTGAGCCCCACGGGCCTCATTAGAATATTGACTGGGGTCGTGCTCGGCTCCAACCAGGGCCGGGCCGACGCGTGACCGCGGACGGAGCCAAGAAGCGACAGCCCTCCTCGCAGAGGAGCCAGCGACTTCTGACCCTACCTGGTTTGCTTTTATGACTTTCATATCCTTGAAGTTATTTAAAAGAAGATGAAATATGACAGGTGCTTGGGTTGGCAAAAGCAGTGCGGTGATTGCATTCCGGGCTGCCAGTGGGAGCCCACGGCCCCCCCACCCCACGCCGTCAGCACATTTGAAAGTGTTCAGTTCGCTGCTGTCCTCTGCACTTCTCCCCCGACCTGCAGAGCAGACCTGGTGGGTGGACAGGCAGAGCTGGACATTTGTTTTCTGCTGGCCAGCCTCTGTCCCAGGCATGTCTCCATCCCCCAGCCTCAGTACCTGGAGCTCAGACAAGCCTGACTCATCCCCACTGCTCAGTATCCAGTGCTAGGCATGTGGCCAAGTCCAGCCAATCAGAGTGCAACACCTGGCCTGAGAGATTGCTTCAGGGATAGTCATGTGACTCACTGTGGGCCAATGAGAGCCTTCCCTGGGGCTTTTGAAGGAACTGTGAGAAAGAGGTTCCCTCCCTCCACTGTGGTTATAATCAAGCATGGAGGCACCTGCAGAGGGGGTGCCTGCATGGGGAAGAATCACCATAACAATAGCTAAGGGCAGAGGTGAAAACAAAACTCTGAAACTGTCCTTTGACAACTGGATGCCGCCTTTCCTGAAGCTACTCTTGGGATTTTTAGTTAAATGGAGCCAATACATTTCTTTGGAGTAAGCCATAGTGACTTGGGTCTTTGACACAATCAAAGATGCCAACTAGGCCTGGCTGGGGGGCTCAGTCAGATGGAGTGCCACATTGCACATCACAAGGTCGCCGGTTTGAGTCCCTGTCAGGGCACACAGCTTATTCTCGCCGCTGCTGTTGCTATTACACTGGTAGGAGAGCTTCAACCAGGACACAGTTTCCTGACATCCAGTCTGTGCCCTCCCAGCCGCACCCGTGCCAAACACCTGCCACAGCTGATCCACAGAACGGTTTTCATTGTTGGGCACGTTCATCATGTTTAAAGTTATGAAGTTATGGCACGTGAATGCTGCTTTCTGTTTACAGAGAAGGCAGCGGCATGGTCTGAGATGTGATTTCAGGTGACGTCTAGCCTCAGCCTGACCCCCCAGAAGGTCCCGGAGTCTGAACGACCCCACAGGGCTGCATCACCTCGAGACAAGGTGACCAGGCTCTGGTACCCACGTCCCTGTCACTGCCGGCAGGCCCTCAGGGTTCTCTGGGTAAGGGGGTTCCCACCAATCAAAGTGAGTTCTCCGGAGAAGGGTGCAGTTGGGGGCCCGAGCAACCCGAACATGCAGAGCGCCTGTTCTGGACCTGGTTCAGTGACAGGGACTGGCTGGGGCACCAACAGCACCCCAGACAAACAGCATGTGCATTTCCTCGGAGGGAAGCTCAAGGCTGGGCCAAAGGCCCAGGTAGCTACAGAGGCCACACCCCACTGGTTGGTGAGCTGTGGCTGACCCTGGGCTTTCACCCCATCAGGACTGGGGAGAGAACAAGCTGCTCTCCCCAGGCCGTGACCTGCACTAAAGGTTCCTTCACAATCCCATTTGCACACATCACCTCCTCCTCAGCACCTCCCTGTGGCGCGGGCAGGACAAAAACGCATCCCCACGGGGCCGGTCAGCGGGAGGAGGAGATTTTTGCTCCCCTGAAGGGGGGTCACTTATGAAAGCAGAGGGAAGGGATCAGGGACTATCCTGAGGGCTGTCTGAGAATTAGAATTAAATGGAAAATTTTAGGAGAATTAGACATTTATGGTAGCCTTTTAAAGAATTAGAATGAACAGTCCATCCATTAAAATAGAGCCCGTGGCCCTACAAGCAAATGTCCCTCCCAAAGTCTGTTTCGCGAGGAAACGGGCCTCAGACGAGAGGTGGAAACACCTTTTCCAAGTTACAAGGCGGTGATTAAAAAGTAATGGGAGCGCATGAAAAAATATTTGGGGGATAAGAATCAAAATGGAGAAATACATTTCACGATCTCTCCACAAGGACCGAAAGCACATTTAATCATGGTTGTCAAATGCATGGGAACTTGGTGACAAGCCTCCCGGTGGCAATTTGCTCTATTTCTTCCGGTCTCTTATTACACATGTATTTTTCATAAAATTATAATCAAGCAACTCCGTACACACCATTTTCGCCATGTTCTGCTCAGTGTATTATCTCTGCTGAGTCTCTGGAAACAGTTTTAATGGTGGGGTAATAACCCATTGAGGGTTCTCGTTGGCAGACTGCGCCCCTAACGGCGTCCATTTAGCCTGATTCAGGATCTTAAATTATGAATTATGCTATAAAGGGATAGAGCTTTTTCCACATTTAGAACGACTCCCTTTGGCTAGACTTCCAGAAGTGGAATGGCCGCAATGTAAACCTATAAAAGCACATGGAAAACTGTTTTTGCAGTGGACGGGCGGGTTGTAAAATCAGGAGAGCCGAGTCAGCCGTGTCCTTCTTCTCGGCTCGGTGTCATCCGGCAGCCACACAGCCTCTCCAGGCCCCGGGCCCCCACAGGGAAAGCGTGGAAGCCGAGATTCAGAGCGAGAGTTCTTATCCCAGCCCTTGTGAGCCGGCTCTGCACTGGCCCCAGCTCCTGAGAGTGACCTTCGGGGAGAGAGACAGGCGCCCAGCCCTGGAGTCCCACCTGCTGCCGCGCCGAGGAAGGGTTTGCCGCTTAGAGATGGGCACTAATGAATTTCCCTCTCTCCTTTCAAGTCGTCAGAAGGTTTATGGTTGGATTAATAGTGTTATGAATCGAGTTAAACAAGGCTTTCCTTCCCCCAGGACTTCAAAGAGTGGAAATCAGATGAGCCTGTAATTCTCTTCCACCTGCAGCAACTTTATTAAAATCTGTCTTAGTAGAAAGAGCAGAGCAGAGCTGAGCGAGGGGGCCGGGGGGCTGAGGCCAGGCAGGACCTTCGGGGGCCCAGAGCAGAACTCCTGAAGCAACGCGGGCGTCGGTGTTTGTACCTGCCTAGTACACAACTTTTTAAAATTAGAACATTCAGATAAAGCTAATGTCTCTTTGTCATGCTCCCTAACCCAAACCCCACGGTTCACGAAGTCACCAAGGGCTTGGGGTGGAGAGCAAGCAACTTTATCCACGCTACCCTGAGGCTTCTAAGCTACTACTTGCATGCGTGGCTCTAAGCCTGTTCTGTCCTTCACCAGAACACGAGTGTGGACAGACGATGGGTGGGTGAATGGGCGGGTGGGCGGAGGGACTGATACAGGTCCTTTCCCTCAGAAAATGTGCAGTGTTATTTTATTTCAATTTCTTGGCATAAATGTGATCCTACTCTACGTATTATTTAGCCACTCGCCGTGATCCCTCTTAATACACAAAGATCTCAGTCGGTCCTTGTGATGGCTCGGCAGCATTGCACCGTCCGAATGCACCCCGTGTTCGTTAGCTGTCACCCTCTTCTCCGACCCGGGTGCTGTCGGCTGCCACAGTGCAAAGAGCATCCTGGGGCCTGGGGCCGTCTGCACACGGTGCCTTTTCTGCAGTGAGCACGGATAGTGAGGTCGCTGGGTTCCCCGACCCTGGGGGCGGGGGTGCTCAGGAGCAAATCGAATAGCTGGCGGTCCGAAACCCATGCTCCAGCCCTTCCGTTCAGCCAGGCCCCTGCCTGTGAGCAGGGAGAGGAGAGGACTCCACTCTGCAGATGGGGTCCGGAGAGGTAAGGGGCCCTGCCTAAGTTTGGAGTGCCTGTAAGAGGCGAAGGGCAGATGAGTCGGAATGTGGCGTGGTCAGAGAAGGTTATGGGTGGAATTAGGAGGCACCCGAGGTGTCAGCTGGGCAGGGGCGCGGGGACATGGGTACCTCCTCTCCCGAGGGGTCCTGGCCTCAGCAGCCCCTGTGCTGTCTAAACACGCTGACAGCCCGACAGAAGGGACTGGGACAAGCCCTCACTAATTGCTATCATGGAAGTGAATGATTCATACCCCTTTGCCCGTGCATAATGAGCTAATAAATTACAAACTCGCGCTCGTTTCTCAGGAGGCCGCAGGAGGGAGAGGCGCGTCCACCTGCACATCCCAGTTTTCCTCCGGGACAATCACTAAATCACGACGCCCTTTGGAACCTCGAGCAGTTTTTTCCCTTTGCCACGACCAGGCTCTCCTTGGCTTCGGCACATCGACTTCCGAAAGCACCGCACTGAGCACCGACCACTTCCCCAAATGCTTCTTTATCAGGGAAGAGCCCTGTCTGTTGTGGCGCACGCCCAGTGAGCGACGTGGCCTTCAGCTATCCTTCTGTAAGAGACAGACGAGAGAATGTCGGATGCTCTCAAAGCAGCCCTGCTCCCGGCCTGAGAAGCGAGCCCACAGGGATGCCTGCACTTCCTATCCCAAACACACACGGTCCTTCAACCTCGGAACCCGGGAATGGCCCGCCTAGACCCGAGCCATGTCCTCCTACAGAATGTCCCTGTGGGCACTGCCCCTGAAGGTCCCCCGGCTCTGTCTCTTGCTTTAAACAGCGTTCGGAGAGGACAGACCCAGGGACACCCCTTCTCCCAGCCTCCAACCACCCTCCAACCTCTTTTCCAGTCACTACCTTCAGAACCATCCCGGTCACCCCTGGCCTCCGAGACCTGCCAACCCCGTTTTCTGACCTTAACTCCTTACTGCCGGGCAGCCACGAGCTCCCAGATCTGTCAGAATTATTCCGCCCACGTAGAGGCCCTGTCAACCGCCCAGTCACCCTGCCTCTGCGGGCCTCCCGCACCCACCTCTCTCTGGCCTTCTATTTCCACGGAGACCATGTGGCTCTGAAGGGCGTGGGCCACTTCTTCCGGAAGTTGAAGGAGAAGTGCAAGGGTGCCCGGTGGCTCTTGAAGATGAAAAACTACTATGGCAGCCACGCCCTCTTCCGGAAGCCTCCCCAAGATGAGCGGGGTGACACTCAGGATGCGTGGAAGCCTCCGTGGACCTAGAGAGAACCTGACCGGAGCCCTGTTGGGCCTGCAGCCCTGGGTTCTGCCCACACGGACCCTCAGCTCCGTGACCTCCTGGAGAGCCACTTCCTGGGTGAGCAGGTGAAGCTCAGCAGGAAGATGAGCGACATCTTGCTCCCTCCCTGGGCTGGCCAGCTGGGCTGGGTGGGCGTCTCCTCGAAAGGCTCCCCCCTCAAGCACCACCAGGGGCCTGTGGAGCCCAGAAGACTGTGAGGGGCCCCCAGCACTCCCTGGTGTCTGGCTTCTTCCTGAGGCTCTCCCTGCAGCCACTGGGCCGCCTTGGACCACCCTGGAGCCTCTCCCATGCCCTGGGCCAGATGGGAACACTGAAGCTTTTTGCAGCAAAAGGAGGAGGAGGAAGAGGAGGAGATGCCCCATGTTTAGACCAAGTGCCCCGGAGGCGCTAGGCACGCCGCCACTCGGCTAAGAGAAGGAACATTCTTTTCATTGAGGCAAAAACAGGCGAGGCCAGGGAGCAGAAGTCTCAGTGTGTGATCCCACCTGTCTGAGTGCTTCCGGTGATGCTCCTCCTCATCCCCGGTGGGACTCGCAGCATATTCTCCAACCTCTGGGAGCATTATCGCCCCGTCTCAGGAACCCTAGGACACGGCGCTCTCCTGGCATCCACCCCTGGTACAAGCTAAGAATGTGTCGGGTTGAGCCCCCAGGGAACTGGCGCACTCCTCACTGGGCGTGTGTGAGGGAGGGCTCTTTCCTTGCAGGCAATAGGAGCCAACCACACGGCTTAAGCCATTTGCAAGATGAAAAAGCCCTGGAGACTGGTTACAACACGTGACTATACTGAACACAGCTGCACCCTTACCAGAGGTCCAGATGGGATGAGGGGGTGGAGAAATGGGAGCCCCGTACCCTGTGGGTGGGAATGGTGCAGCCGCTGTGGAACACAGTACGGGGTTTCCTCAAATACATTAAAAATAGAATAGCCTTTGACCCAGTAATTCCACTTCTGGAAATATAACCAAAAGAAGTGAAAGCAGCATCCTGAAGAGCTATTTGCGCCCTCCATCATTCACAACAGCCAGGAGGCGGAAGCAACCTAAATGCCCGGCCCTGGACGACGGATAAAGACAAGGCGCTGTATGTGCACTGTGGAATATTATTCAGCCTGTAAAAAGGAAACCCTGACACCTGCCACACCGTGAATGAACAAGGACATTACGCTAAGTGAAATAAGTCCATCGCAAAATGACAAATACTGCCTGGCTTTGGAGTAGCCTAACTCAGGCTAGAATGCGGGCTGCCTGTTTCCGGGGGCTGATGGAGAGGAAGGTGGGGAGCTGCTCTCCAGTGCGAGGTGTTCTGGGGGTCTGTTGTACAGCAGTGCTTGTGGTCGGCAATAGCACGCACTGGACTTGGAAACTGTGGGGAGGATGAACTTAATGTTGTGGGTTTTGCCAAAATAAAAAAGTAACGTGCTGTGCAAATATTTTCAGGTCAATAAATACTAAACCACCCAAAAAGGGTTAAGATAGTAAACTTTGTTATGCTAATTTTATCACAATTAGGCATTTTTTCGGTTTAAGCCAAAAGGGAGATTTTAAAGGCTCCTGGAGCTAAGAGGAATTATCTTGGAGGACAGATTTAGTGGACGACTTGTGTAAAACACCAACCGCTAAGAAATCACTTGGTTGCCAGAAGAATACCGACATGCAGAGCCACAGAGTGCCACCCTGTCCCGTCAGGGAATCCCAAGAGGGACAAGGCCATGATTCTCCAGGGGGCTGTGCTAGACCCATGGTTTCTCCACCCATCTTTGAACTTGGGCACACCCCCTGGACTCTCTGTGCCTCAGTTTCTCCATCTGGGCCATGTTGGGGCTGGAACAGCTCATTGAACTTAAATCATTAACCTTATCTGATCCCATCTCTAAGTTTTCTTTTTCTGTCTCCTTTTTTCTTTTTTTTTACTTCTTTTGCTTCGGTAAAGTCTTGCAAAAAAAATAATAATAAAGCCCCACACACCTTCCATATGGCGCCCTTCCTGGAGGCTGGCCAGCGCCCAGCCCCCCAGGGCTGGCGCGAGGTATATGCACGGGCCAGGGAGGCTGTCCGGCCACCCGCAGCGTGATCGCAGCCTGTCCCCAAATGTGCCCGTGCCGGCCGGCTTCAGTGCCACCTTCCCTTCCCGTCAGTCCCCAAATCGCCACTGCACTGTCACACCTCAGAATGAGAAGAATGATGCAATTCCACGAGCCCAGGGCACCCACTGCTGACCGAGACACCGCGATGGGAGAGCAGGGTGTGGTCACAGAGTCACGGGAGGACTCCAGCTCAGACCCCACGTGGTCACCAGGTGATGTCCCACATCAAGCTCATCAGTGCACTGATGGCTCAGACAAAACTCTTATCCTCCAGCTTGAAACGCGGGTCCCCTCGTCAGGTCCCTCCCCCTGGTATGCGCGACGAGTTAAGTTCTTAAAAGTAGATCCTGTCGCTACCGTGTGAGAAGCAAGTGACGCTGCGGGACGCGGCCCCTGGTGGCAGAAGACGGACACAGAGCCCGGTCAGGGGCTGCGAGGGACGTGCAGTTCGCACCCCGGCCGCGGTCGGCCGGGATAGCATTGCCCGCGGTATCAAAAGTCCGCAGCCTTATTTCACCGCACATATGCTGACACTTTGCGTTAGTCCCGATGAGCCAGTCGCGTGTTGTAAGGGACAGAGCACCGAGATCGGTGTCTGAGCCCAAGGCCTGCTGTCTGAGCCCATGGCTGCTTCTCCGTTGCAGGGGCCAGTCCAGTCTCCTGTTGGCTCGAACCAACTTGGCTTGAGTTTCAGTCATTTCCTTTGGGAAAACTGAGACCCACTCTGCAATCCCCTGTCCCATACCCAGGCCCCCTAAACAGGTCAGGTTCCTACAAACCAACCTGAGCCCTGCCCACCTACAAGCTCTGGTGCTAGAACCTTCCCAGGAGGCAGGAACCCCTTTTCCAGAAACGGCCTTGCCCTGGATGTTGCTATTTGTCAAGGAAATGCAGCCGGCATGTTGAGCGATGTCCCCATGTCACCTTACCGACTGCCAATCAAACCCACAGAGTCTGCACACGCCCACTCCAGGGCTCTCAGCCCCTCCCCTGCCTCTGCAAGCCCCCGTGCCCCCTTGAGACTTGCTCCCTGGCAGAGCAAATTAACCCCACAAATTAGTCACCAATCCTCCCTCCCTCCCTCCTCTGTCCTCCCCGATCCGATCCGATGCAGCAACAGCCAGGGGGAAGCACCAGGCTGGGCCAGACAGGGGGCTGGGTGCAGACAAGCGCCTCCAGGGCGAGCTCATATTTAAAACTTCCTTTCATATATTTTTAATAAAACAACCGATACAAATTCAAAACCAACTTCATAAATCAAACATTATTCAATGTCGGCGGCTCCAAGGTTCCCCGGCGCAGGGCTGGGAGCTTGCCGCTCTCCACGGCGGGGGCGGGGGGGAAGGGGGGGTGGGGGCTGGGCGCTCCGAGCTTGAGGTTCTGTGAAAGTTTTATTGGATTTCACAGCCCCTTAAGGGGAAACCCTTAAATGTCTTTGCAATTATAAGTCTAATAACACTTTCAGCCCTTGGACACAGCCTTGACTTGACGGAGATAAGGAACTGGAAGTTGCTCAGTCAATACCAAGCTATTAATCTCTGTCACCTCGCTGTCACCACGGCTCAGGAAAACAATGTCGTTTCTTGACCTAGGTGGAGGCACGGAGTGAGTTTATTCCGAATGCCAGCGTTCATCAAACCGGGCTCTGTCACCCCTCACTCCCTGAGAGAGCTTCCAGGTCTTTATCCAGCGGCGGGGACACCCTTCCTTTCCCAGCAGTTTCTTTCCGTCATTGCTTTCCGTTATTATTAGTTAGCGCTTATTCAAGTGTAAAAAGCCTTTCAGAATAAAGTTTTTCCTGCCGGGAGAGGACCTGGCAGATGCATCACTGGAGGTTGCTCCGGGTGACCTGAGCCAAGGACAGGCTGGAAGCCGAGGGAGCAGGGTTTGTTTACTATTCCAAGGAAGGTTAATGTCTATGCTGTCTCTGCACAAATCTGATTGGGGTGGGGCTCTCCCCCCTCCCTCAGTGGCATCCTCCTCCTCGACCTTGAAGAAACCAGAGGAATTATGTGAAAGAAAAGCCAACAAAAATCCTAATGAGACACTAACCGGGAAGAATCAGGAGGTTTCCAGCTGAGCAGTGGCAGTGCCCCACCCACAGCAGGGATGGGGTGGGGGTGGGGTTAGCGGGGAATGCACCTGCTCTTGCCCAGCTGGGACCCAGTCTGTAGAGCAGGGGGTGGGGTGAAGCCATGCTGGCGGGCACCGGCCCTAAAGCTCGTGGGGCCATCAGGCTTCCGAAGGCCTGAGTCTGTCTGTCTTCACGCCGGACCCCCGTGGCACCGCCTGTCCTGGACTACTCCCCCTGACTGAGCTGTAAAGAGATGCCCTGGCTTTTGGGAAGGGTTGGTACCCAGAGCAGCACGGGCAGCATGCTTCTGCCTTCTCTCAGCACCCTCTCCTGGTAAAGAGGATCTCGAACAGACAACAATTCACTAAAAAGCCAACAAACAAACAAGCAAACCTCTATCTCCCCTGAGAAAACCCTGAGGACTTTCCCTTTTTCCCGTGGGTTCCAGGAAGCTCCAATTCAAATTGAATACTAAAGCTGGCACGTTTGTGTTCACCTTTGGTCTTGATTCCCTTCTCCTGCTCCTAGGTTGGCAACTTGTTATTATGCCCTTGCCTAGAGGTCCCTTTAAATCGCTTTTCCATAGGGCCGGGGTTTAAATGAATGAATATCCAGGAATGCGTGCACGGAGCCCAGGGCTGGCACGTGGCTGGTGCCAGTGTGGCCTCAGTTCGGTGTCTGACTCCCCTGCGGTCTGAGCGTTAGCCAGGCCTCAGCTCTCTCACCTACAGAGCACGAGCTGGGACGAAGCTGACTCCGAGTCTCTCCCTCCTCCTTCCGGTCCTTCTGATGCTCGCAGCGGAGTGGAGCATGGGAGATCAGGGCAAGAGCCTTGAACCAGGCTCCTCCAACGCATACAATGAAACACTGGTCCCGGTTTCCTGGTAACTGTCCAGGTCTGAGCACTGGAAGCCCCACATCCCAGGCAATGCCTCAGTCCAGACACGCCGGTACGGCTGGTCAACCTGCCAGCTTGCCACTCACTAGCTGTGTCATCTCGGGCGAGTGACATGAGCTGCCTGTGCCTCAGCTTCCTCAGTCTGTAAAAGGGGCTCGTGAACAGAGCTCCCCCCCAGTGCTGGTGTGAATCAGAAATGTGCTCATATCTGTGAAGCACGTAGAGCAGTCTTAGTGCATTGAAAGCACTGGGCTGTTCTTGGGTAAGTGCTCCGGCCATTCGCTTCCTGCTCCAGTTGGGGAAACTTCTCAAAGTAGTTCTCTACGAAAGCAACCCCCGACGTGCGTGGGAGCAAGAGGAGCTGTCCTGAGAGGGGAAATCTTCGAGCTGTTCTGGGTAAAGCCAGGGCCTGTGCAACTCAGGGAAGCCACTCCTTCGGGACAGGCGACAGATCCCAGCCACCTGGCGCAGGTTGGGGCCAGCCAGCAGGTCAGGAAGCTGGGTGTGCCCCTGGTCTCCCCTGAGATTCCGGCCAGACCCCCACTTCCAGGAAGTGCCACGGAAGGGAATGAAGCGTGGCAGTCACTAGTCGTTCCTGGTGAAAACGTGGCCTGGTTCTGCTGCAGGGGGGGCGGGGAGGGAGGAGTGGGGCCCGGGCTTTTCTGAAGATCTGCAGTCTCTCCACGGGGCTGTCTCTCCATTCCTGGGGCGGGGCCGGAGCTGGGTGCCTGCCCCAGTGCCTTCCTCCCACACCCCCATCCAGCCAGGCTGCCTGGGCAGTGCTGAGTGGGCGCCTGACTCAAGACTCATCCCCGTTAGCACATCGGTCCTTATGAGGCCGGTGCTGCACTCAGCCAGGCCGAGCTGACCTCTGCCCCCCAGGCCCTTCCTCTCTGCTGGGCCAACAGGACTCACGGGGCCGCAGACCCCACACCCAGGATTTGCCACTGTCTGCAGTGGGCTCACTTCCCCTCTCTTCCAGGGTGGGAAGTGAGCTCTTCCAAGGCACAGAGCAGCCACAGACCCCTCTCTCCTTGCAGGTCCTCTGCAAACCCCACACGGGGGCTGGCGCCTCAGGGGCCCTCAATCTGTGTTGTCCAATTTGGTAGCCACTAGCCACAATGAGGCTTTATAAACAAATAAAACTTAGATTAAAAATCCAATCCCTCCATCAGGTAAGCCACGTTTGCTGAGCAGCCACCATGGCTGCCACCTTGCATGGCTCTGATAGAAAACACCTCCTCATTGGGCTGTGCTGACCTAGAACCTGTGAAAAACAGGGTGATTCAACCAGGGCCCATCCTCTTAGAAGCTGTCACCACCAGGACCTTAGGATTCTGTCCCGGAGACATAGGGCGCAATTGGCCGGGAAGAATCTAAGGAGACTGCGTTGGCCCAGCACGTCCTCCAAGCCCGAGGAGTTACCTGAAGTCACAGGAAGAGACTAATTCAGGGAGAGGGACTTTCACAAAGATGTTGTGAGCCAAACTTCCTGACCTAGCTCTCCGCTGGCATGACACCATATGACGGGAAGATGGCAGGAGAAAGCGACACCTTCACGGGGGCCAATATGAGTGAGCTCCCTGCTGCAGCTCCACCCCCACCCCACCTTTGCCTCTGGTCCTGCGGCGCCAGGCACAGTACAAACGACAGAACTCGCTGGCTCTCTGCCTCCAAAATAGGCCACAGTCATCTGGCCAAGGAGAGCCCCGGATCCCCAGACAGGGCAGGAGACTCGCTTGTCACCCAGAGTCACCAGGCCCCTGGCGGAGGGATGGCAAGGCCCCGTGTGCAGTGAGGCAGAGGCCCATGTGGGTCTCTGTTCTGCACCGGACCTGCTTTGAGCGTACGTACAGACCTCGCTCACAGAGCAGCGGCCACACCCGGCCCTCACGCAGAGATCTGGCCCTTGCACGGAACTTCGCCACCCAGCATCTCCTTTCTGTCGAGAGCCTGGGACGTCGCTGCCACCCACATGCCATCGTTCTAAAATACGAGGACCGGTTTGAGAAAAGGCCTGTCTGAAGTCCCGTGGGCACACACTCAGCTGGCCTGCGGAGTCCACATTCACGGAGGAAATGGATCCCGAGAGGAAATAGTATTTCTGAACAACACTATGAGGAGGCAACCTTTCCTGCACATTCATGGTTCGCCCGACGCACAGCTGGGCAGGCCGCACGCCTCGTCTTGCTTACTCTTCGCCACGATCCCGTCACACAGACCAGCTAGCCACCCCATTTCACAAACGTGGGGACGGAGGCTTAGTGAAGTTTGACAGTGCGCCCGTAGACCCCCAGCAAGTAAGCAGAAACGACGAAGACTTGGTCCGATTTGTAGTTATAATGTGCGCTTCTCGGCCACCTTATGGGGTCGTAATCTTTTCAAGTTTGAATGAAGGGATTGAAAATTCAATAGAAAATGTCAAAGAAGAGATTAGCTCCTATAATAACTTCTAAATGGCTCAACTGAGCAGCTCTCTGGAAACCCAGATGATTGAAGATGTGGTTGGTGTTTCCTTGGGCAGAAGGAAATTGCCTTTGTCTCCAGAACATTTTCTCTTCCTCGTGATCATGGGAGTAAGACCAGGGTTGGAGGCCTGGTGGGAGGGACTCCAAGGTGGGCTCGAGATGGGAGAGGGCCGGGAGGCTTTGACCAGGTCAGCCCCGATCACATCCGTCCCCACACGGCAGCCCGCAGGGAGCCAGGCCAGCCGGCGCACGCTCCTCCAGCTGCAGCGGTGGGTGGGGTACCAGGCCACGCACCATAAATCAGCCCTCCAGCCTGCTCCTCTATGGCAATGCATCTCTTCGAGCAGCCTGAGGAAAAATGGCTCCATCTGCTCACTGCTAGGTAATAAATAAAACGGAATTGGAGCAAAATAGATGGAAAGCAATTTTTGGAAGATGAATTTCTGGAAGAATTGGCCACCATTTGTGCGCCTCTCCTGGTGCAGGAAATGGCTGCCCGAGACTCTGCCAGGCTTGATGACTTGAGGAGGCTCTAGTAGGAGAGAGAGGGGGGAGGGAGAGAGAGAGGGGGAGAGAGGTGGGGAGGGAGAGAGAGAGGGAGAGAGAGGGAGAAGGAGAGAGAGAGGGAGAGAGAGAGGGGGAGGGAGAGAGAGAGGGAACTTCCTGGTGAAGGGCTGGTCGGGAAAGGGTTCTTGCAAAGGACTTCCCATTACTGACTCTTCCCCCTTCTTCTCTTTGAGCTTTTCCTTATCTTCTCAATCACCATGTTCACCATCACCACCATCACCACCACCTCCATCACTGCCATCAACACCATCACCACCATCCCCTCCATCACCATCACCACCATCCCCTCCATCACCATCATCACCATCACCATCATCACTACCACCTCCACCAGTGCCTTCAACACCATCATCAACATCACCAGCACCACAATCATCACCACCACCAACAACAACATCACCATGGCCACCATCATCATTGTCGTCGTCACCACATGGTTAGTCAGTTCAGCGTCTCACTGAGGCCCCACACGTGTCAGCGTGGCGCTGAAACACACATATCTCCGTGTGTCTAACCTTCTTTCCGGTGTCTTTGCGGCGTGCCCTGCCCATACCACCTCCGACTGCGAAACCCTCCCCAGGGCGTTCCCTCTGCCTCAGCCTCCGTTCTACTGTTCTCCATCGCTTTTGCCCCCTTCTGACCTTTTCAATAACTTGCTTATTCTGCTATTGCCTTGTCCTGTCCTCCCATCTAGGGCGGGTGCCCTGAAGAGCACTGGTGCCCAGCTGCCGGGCGTGGCTTCATACGGGGGCCCAGGTGGTCCTTGGGTGGTCATGGGGGCGGGGGGACGGCAGAGCGTATGGACGCTGAGCCTTTACATTCTGCGCTCAGAGAGCCACCAATGATACCGCTCTCCATGTCCGTCACCTTCCAGCCATGTCCAGGTACTCAGATAATAGTGTCCTTGTCATCTAGGCTCACACCTGTGATTTTATTTCCCTTCAGTCTCAGGCTTGACTCGAAGCCCCTCCTCTTCATTCCCCAGCCAGGCTCAAGCCGTTTATGAGGGAGGGAAAAGAGGTCAAGGTCCAGACCCGAGACATGTCCCCTCCCTGCCCCTTCTCTCCGAGCTCTTCTGGTTTGAAGGACGAGGAGGAAGGATATGGGTGTTGGCGAGCGGGGCCCAGTTCTATCGGAAGCTGGGGTTTCACGTAAGTGTTCACAGAACTGGGTCCCGCGTCGCCCTGGCCTCTGGATGACGGGGGATCTCACTCAGAGAAGCTGTGCCACCTCCCTCTGGCCCTGTCGCTCCCTCCCAACCCCTCCCCTGGGTTGGGCATTCCCTCGACCCCGGCTTCCCGGGGCTCTGTCCCTCCTTCGTCCACAACTTCCAGAGCCAGGGAGCCCGGACTCCCTGCCCCCTTCCACCTCGTTTCTCTCCGTAGTCCTTCTCACCGTCTGACGGCGTTTAGTCTGCTCGTTTTGTTTATGGTCGGGCTTCCCACCGAGCCTGCAAAATCTGTGGGAGCGCGGAATTTGGCTCCCAGTGCAATCCTCTGTGCCCCTGAGTACCTGCCACCTGGCTGACGACCAATAAATACTTGTTGAAAATATATGAATGAATCGATGAATCAGTGAAGGAAGGAAGTAGGAATTACACCCAGCTTCTTCCTAAACACAGTGTGGAAGATGATCGTAGGAATCACCCCAAAGAAAAATGTCCCCCTGTGCCCTCCACCTGGTGTAGGCCCCTCCCACATTGAATTTGGGCTTGGCCATGTGACTTGCTTTGGCCAATGGAGCATTAGCATGAATGGCCCAGGCATCAGCGGGTACATTGCTGCTGTTGGAACACAGCCACTGTGTTTAAAAAAAAAAAAATCCAGGAAAGTGTGGCTCAGCTGACAGTCAGCACTGATCACCAGACCACGATGAGGTCATCCTAGACCACTGGGCTGCAGCCAAACCCCTGGAAGGCGGCAGCCACAGACGGGGGACCCACATCCAATGAGTGGCCCTCGTTGCAAGATGCTAAATCTTAGAGCGGTTGGCTATGCCACAAAAGACAACTGTCACCCCGTGGGTCCCTCTGGTCCCTTCCATGCTGCTGGCGCAAGATACCCCACAAAGTGGAGCCCCAAACTACGCTCCTCTCTGCCCCTCGGCAGTGTTCGAACTCAGAAGTGCGGGGCACCCAACAAAGCCCCCACCCCTCCCTGGGTGTTACCAGCCTTGTGAGTCACTGTGACAGCTGATGCCAATTACTTTACAGAAACCACTCCTGTTACCCAAGCTGAGCTTTGGAAAGAGCCCAGGTTGCTCCCCACACCCTCTGCCTGCCTGTGGCACAGGAAGCAGGGTGGCAGGGGGCAGCAGGGGGTGGTTCTCCAGGACTCTCTTGGGAGCTCTTGGCCAGAAAAGCCATAAACCTTTTCTAAGAGAGTGAAAGAGGCAGGAGCAGGGGGCAGTTTCAGAAAGACAAGACCCCAGTGAGTGTCCTCTAAGACTCAAACTGTGGCTCCTGAAGCCCCCGCCCCGGGGGCATGGCTGGGCTCTGTTGGGCCCTGCCTTTCGCTTCTCCCTCAGCCCCCAGGGCGGCGGCCAGCCCTCCCCACAGGCAGAGATCTGCCTGGCAGAGCTCACCAGGGAGTCTCACTCCGGCGTCCTGACCCCACGGAATGGAACCCCGGACCTGCCACATCAGCAAGGGTGAGCAGGCAGGACCTGAGGTGCAGCGTCACACACGCACCACCCTGGCTGCGCCGGCCCTGGGGAAGGTGACAGCGAAGGTGACAGGAGTGGACGCGGCCTCATGTTGCACAGGCCTCCGGTCCCAGAGCCTTTGAACCCAAGCATCGCCCCCCCCCCACCCCGGGCACCACCTGGCCCTTCTGAGATGGGTCCACCTCCAAAGCAGGTGCCCCAGGCCCCGACTGCGATCACGTAGCCGGGAGGTGGAGAACGCCCGCGGCAGGGAAGCCCCATGTGCCTTCTTGCCCACCCTTTTCCCCATAGGAGCCCCCCAGTCTGCAGGAAGGCTCTGGACCCACTCGGGAGACCTTCCAGCTTTCCCAGGACACGCAGGACACGTGCTAGCCCCATGGGGTTTTGGTGTTTCTCAAGCACACGGATCAGGGGCAGAGGGGCCGGGAAGGACAGAACTGGCAAGGAGGGCAGGAGGGAGACCCACGAGGTCTCCAGTGGCAGTCCAGGTAACTTGAATTTTTGCCCAATGGTGGAATGGACTTTTTTTCTTTGGCTGCACACTTCTGTGAATTTTAACACAGGCGTGGAGTCACGTAACCACCACCACAATCAAGATGCGAAACAGCGTGTAACCACAGACCTCCCTCTGTGGCCACACTCTCCCTGTACTTCTCACCCCGGCAACCGCTGATCTGTCCTCCGTCACTACCGTTTGTCTTTCTGCAAAGGAACGGAGTCATGAACCGGGACCTCTGAGACCGCCTCCTTTCACGCAGCACAGCCCCCTAGGGCTCATCCAAGCGGCCGGTCCTTTTTCACTGCTGAGTAGCATTCCATCATGGCTGCGCACCTATTCACCTGCCGGAGGTCTTTGTTTCTCGTTTGAGGCAGTTTGAGTACAGCTCCTATACACATTTGTGCACGGGCCTTCGTGTGAACACAAATTTTCATTGCTCTGGAGGAAAACACCTCGGACAGGCATGGCTGTCCTATGTCAAGTGCACGTTGAAGTATACAAGAAGCTTCTGAACTGGTTTCCCACATGGTGGGACCGTTGCACCTTCTCCCCAGTGTGGTAGGAGAGTCCCAGTTGCCCCACGCCCTCAGCTGCCCTTGGCTGTGCTTGGCAGGTCAGCCGGTCTAGCAGGCGTGGAGTGCTTGGCCCACAGTGTCCTTGGTGTGGCAGTGACGCGACCAAAGCTGGGGGAAACTCCAAGGCAAGGAAACCGTTTAGGGGAGCGATGTCATACTGGAGACAAGAGTCACAGTGGCTTGGATTGGACAACGGCAATAAGGACACAGCGTAAGGGGAAGAAAGAGTCAGTAGGACTTGGGGTTCTGGAAAGGAGTCGAAGGGGGGCTCATCAATACCCCAAAGCCCCATGGAGAGAAGCAGCTGGGATCCACGGTGAAGGGCCGGGCGGGCAAGTGGGGAGCGGGCAGCCTCACTCCGCTGCGCAGCTCTGTGCAGGCCAAGGCGCCCAGCGGCTTGGCTCCCCCGACTCAGGAAAATTTACGTCCTGTTCTGCAGGGGGACACGTATCTCTCGGCCCACCTGTGCTGGCCGGAGTGTAAACCCACCAACAGCCATGTCTGGGAGTGACCTATGCTGGCTGTGAACGCGGATGCACGTGTCCAGGTAGCGACTCAGACAAAGAGCCCAAAAAGTGTCACCAGACTCGCAAGGCCACCTCCTTCCTGGGGGTGAATGGACTTTGGTCTAAAGGACTCAGTGTGGGGAGTTGTCTGCGGAGTTTGCTGTTCTCAGGACACTGGGAAGATCATCGGCTTGGAAGCCTCCGATGAAATATGTGAATTCCAGGGAATGGGGATGCCCATTGGAGGTACCTCTTGGACGTGACATTCCAGGCTCCCGCTGAATGTGGGTTTGGGTGCACTGGGTGTCAGGGCTCTGGCTGTCCCCTAAAAAAGGGGACCCCAGTGTACCCTGGCCAGCCCACTGCCGGTCCTGAGTTCTATGCAGAATAAAGTGCCGCCCTGGGCAAGGAGGTTCCCACAGAGTTCTCCAGTCAGCTCCCCTCCTCACGCCCAAACACTGTCCCTTACTGCAGAATCTGCCCCGTTTCAGAACGGTGACCTTGAGGTCAAGGCCGACTCCACCCCCTGCCAGCTTTGTGACCGGGTTACATACTGTACTTCTACATGGAGCTTCAAAAGGGAGGGCGGGTAAACAATT
This sequence comes from Micronycteris hirsuta, assembly GCA_004026765.1. Taxonomy (NCBI): domain Eukaryota; kingdom Metazoa; phylum Chordata; class Mammalia; order Chiroptera; family Phyllostomidae; genus Micronycteris; species Micronycteris hirsuta. Next base: position 89,014 of record PVJI01000844.1, read on the forward strand.
ATAGTGCTTTTCCGAAGGGTCACCCAGCCAAATTCTTACAATAAAAATAAACAGGGAAAAAGCTGTAGACTCCCCGGCCACTTCCCCACAAGCCTTCCTTGCGAGCTCCCCCCAGAAACTCAGCGCTAAGAGCAGAGCCCAGCCCAGAACTGCAGGGTTTTCTGACTTTGAGTGGGAAATGGCAGAGACCGAAGCTTTCCTGACGCCGCTGCTGGACTCCAGCAATGAAAGCCCATCCCGGCAAAGGTCAATTGGTTAAATTTATTAGCCACTCAAAAGAGGTATTTCCACTCGGCAATTAAGTTTGCAAATATTGTACAACCTGATAGAGGGTATTTCTGCAAGTGGATGTGTTCTTTTTCATGTACTAATCAATTCGTGGTGTTTCAGTTGCTTAATTAGCTCTGCGTGTAAGTTAATCTCTGCATATTGAAATTGCAAACCCCGCCCGGTAATGTTTGGCTTGTTTCTGAGATCAATCAGATTATTGGAGCCCAGCAAAGGTCCGTGGTTTTGAGAGTCACCAAAAGCCAGCCGGCTCCTCGGGCCACCCGGATGTGGGCTGGGAGTACCGCAGCCAGGCTAATCTGTTCCCCACAGAGAGGCCACCGAGACAGGTCTCATTTCAGCTCTGAAGCAAAGCTGCCCATTGAGTGATTAAATCCTCTGAGCCGTGTGGGTCCCCTGCCAGGGCCTTGATACTACCGAGGAACAAAAGATATGTTTCCCGGTGTCCGGGCAGAGGCGAGAGATGCCTGGGGAAACCTGTTCCCTGTCTCACTAAGGAGGATGGGAGGCCAAAGAAAGGGCAAATACGTGACCAGTTCTGACTCCTTAACCCAGGCAAAGGCCGACTCCTCCAGGAAGCCTCCCCTGACTGCACTGGCCTGCAGCGCCCTATCCTTCCTCCACTTCCCCTGAAGGTGGTAGCCACAGCCTGGCTCTCTCTTGCAACTCACTAGGGGCTCATGGACGCAAACAGACAGGTTCAAATCCTGACTCTGCCATCTATTGGCTCTCAGATACTCTCCTCCCGCGTAAAATGGTCGTAATGATATTCCACCTCCTCATACAGCAGAGGCTGAGTTGTTTCCCCCCCCGGGGGCCCCCACCATGCCCAGGCACGACTCTGAAGAGAGTCCAAGCCCTGCCCTGAGGGCCTCGCACATGCTGTTCCCTTTACCTGGAACGCGCTTCTCCCAGCCTCTGGCTGACTGGCCCTCGCCTGCAGTGGGGCACCCTGCAGTGAGGTGCCCTGCAGTGGGGTGCCCTGCAGTGGGGTGCCCTGGGAGAAGCCCTTTCTGGCCGCCCCACTGCGGGGCCGGGGGGCTTCCCCTGAATCTCTGTTCGAAGGCTGCAGTGGATGGGATCGCTGGGTGAAACTGGACCCCAAAGCTTAGGGGCTTGAGACGAGGAACACCGGTGATGACATCACTTCTGTGGGTCACGGACCCCCATGCTCAGCTGGGCCCTCGGCTCAGGGTGTCTCACGGCTGGAATCAGGGTGTGGACTGAAGCTGCCGTCCCCTCACGGCCCAACGGCAGGAGGGGCCCCCTCCCGGCTCACTCCCGAGGCTGGGACAGGATTTGGGTCCCCACTGCCCGTAGGCTGCTGACGCGGGTCCCCTGCCATGCAGCCTCTCTCAGGGGTCTGCAGATGTGGCAGCTGGCTTCTATCAGAGTTAGGGCTCAGAGAGAGACAGAGATCACTGGCAAACACGACAGATGTCACAGTTTCTTTATAAGCTTCAAAGGGACATTCCAGTACTTTTCGTTCTTTAGAAGGAAGTCCCTGAGACCGGGCTGCACAGTGGGGAGAGCCGCGTAGCGGCATGACTCCTGGAAGGCAGGACCATCAGCGATCATTTACAGGCTGCCTGTCAGCGTCGTCTTCATGACACTTTCCCAGTGGATTTCTTTATTCACCTGTTTGCAGCGTGACACCTTCTGCCAGACAGTGAACCCTGTGAGGGCAGGCACTGTGTGACCGGGCTGGCTCCTCGGAGGAGTTGAATGAAGTCAGCAGACAAATAAGCACAGCGCTGCACTGCGCTGGCGGAGGGTGCTGGCGGAGGGTGCGACCGGGCAGTCCTCGCAGCCGGGAGATGCAGGCCACGTTGGCTCCACTCTGCTTCCTCAAACTTCACGAGGGGCCACGGCTCTCACCCTGCAAAGTGACAGAGAAACTTCCCAATTTCTGCAGAAGGATTTGTTTTGCCTTCTGGGTCCCTGTCAGACATTACAGTACCGTGCCAAGTCACCCCTCTGTGTTGGGGGACAGCTGGGGAGGCCCGGGCGACAGAGGAAGGAGGCCAGGTCTGCCGGGCACAGTGACCCTCTGACAGGGGCCCTGAGTGTCCGCTGTCTGCTGCCTGCCGCCCGTTTGACAGGTCGTTTGCCAAGCAGCCTGGCCAGCGGGAGCTTTGACCTTGGCGACAGAGCGATCTGTCTTCATGGAAACACAAGCCACAAGCACATGTCTCAATTTCGCCTGGGCAGGTGCCGGGCTGTGCAAGAAGCGAGCCTTGGATGTGGCTAAGGAGGAAAAATGCGTGGCCCTTTCGGGGGCACAGAAGCAGCTAAAATTAGCCAGAGCGACCCTGGAGAGCAGGGCTGGGGAGGAGGCACCTCCCTCTGGTGTTGGGGGTCCGCAGCAAGGCCAGCCAGACAGTAACTGCTCCCTGGGCGGGGCACGGGGCCCTTCGCCTCCCGTCTTTGAGGACCAGGGTCTGTCCCACCTGTCACCAAGGACAAGTGGGACAGGCACCTTTGGAGACAGCACCTTTGGTCTCTGCATCCCTAGCAGCAAAAACAATATACTGGCCTCAGCTTCCTCCTGAAGGTCAAGGGGGTGATGCCCCAGGGGGCAGGATTGGTGACAAATCGGGCCATCTCAGAGTCCTCTCTCAGAGGACTCAGCTGAGCTACCCCCTCTCTCTGCGCTGACAGCCGCAGGGGAGGTTTATCTGCCAGGATTGGGCTGCTGCCGCCGAAGCAGCCAGCTCACGAACGCGGACGACAGGCATTGACCGGAGCCCGGGGTGTCTTATTAAAGAAGAGAAAGAACAGGAAGGAGAGCTCAGAGCCCCTGCCAGGCCCCTGTTTTGAGTGACACAGGATAGGGGTATTATGGGATGGCAGAGCCAGGCTATTTTAGGATGAAGTGGACAAATAGATGGTGTTTGTGGGGAGAAAATAAAAGCCAGAGGTGCGGGGAGAAACTCACTGTGGGCAACGGATAAAGAGACCCTGGCCAGGGAGGGGGAATGGCAGGTGGGCTTCTGAGGGGCAGACCCTGGGCTCGCAGCCAGAGGCAAACCACAGGCCTTTGCTGTCAGACCACTGTGTGGTCCCCCTCATGACCTGGGGGTGGGGGCCTGAGGGAGGCAGAGTCCAAGGTCTCCATCATTCTGACTCGGGGCCAGGGTCCATCTACCTGGAGGCAGAGGGCCGGACAAGCCGATCTCCCAGGAGGTCCTTCCCGGAGCTGTGAGCTCTCTCCCGATCTTGGGTGGCGGTTCTCTTTCCTGGTTCTCCGTGTGTCCAGTGACATGCAGAGTCATGCTTAGGGCGTTGAATGCCAGGAGCCAAAGCTCCAGTCCTGTGGTTTTAAGGATGGGGTGCTCTCTATTTGTGCTTTGTCTATTTTGTCTATTTTTTTTAAGATTTTATTTATTTATTTTCAGAGAGAGGAGAAGGGAGGGAGAAAGAGCAATGTATGGTTGCCTCTTACATGGCCCTCATTGGGGACCTGGCCCGCAACCCAGGCATGTGCCCCAACTGGGAATCAAACCGGGACCCTCTGGTTCCCAGCCCGCGCTCAATCCACTGAGCTACACCAGCCAGGGGTATTTTGTCTATTTTTTTTTAATCTTCCTATTCCCGGAGGTGGGAGCAGACACTGAAACCCACAAGCCTGGTCCCGGTGCACAGCAAGTGCCTGAGCCCGCCTGGGACAGGAGGCTGCCCCCACCAGCTCCTTGAAGGAGCCCCCCACCCCAGGAGCCCACGGGGGCCTGAGGCACAGGGAGTCTGGGGACAAAGGGATTGGGGTTTGTTTAGGGGATGCAAAGCAGAGTTAAGGATATTCTTGAACTCTGTGTGAACGAGCACCAAGTATAACCCCAAATCTGTACCCCACAGCTGACAGTTCCGGAGTATTATCTGGTAACACCCGGGGGCCAAAGCACCCCAGGACGGGCCACATGGCCCTTCTGACATGTGTGTTTGTTCTAGCTACATCCAGCCTCAGTTTACCCTTGGCCCCGCGGAGGGTGAGTTTTATGTGTCAACTTGACCTGGACATGCGATGACCAGACGTTTGCTTCAATGTCAGTGTTTCCAGGTGAGGTTAGCATTTGAATCAGTAGACTGGGTAGAGCAGATTATACGCCCCGCCCCCCAGTGTGGGTGGCCTCCTCCAATCTGCTGGGGGGCCGAGCAGAACAAAGAGGGGCAGGGAGGAAGGCTCCACCTCTGCCTGCCTGGCTGCTGGGGTCCCAGCCTCCGGCACTTGGCCTCCCACACTCGGCTCCCTGGGTCCTCAGGCTTGGATCCCGGCTCTCCTGGGCCTCCAGCTCTCCGAGAGCAGGTCAGCTGGTCCCAGGACCCTCAGCCTCCATAATTATGTGAGCCGACTCCTTGTAATCTCTCCTATATATTACATGCATGGTTACATGAATATACAAGTACACGCTAGCATAGAGTGGATAGGTATACTAGTGTGTATACACTAATAACACTCCTCACCCCAAAATATTGATCCAGGCACCTCGACAGCAGGCCGGGAAACACGTTGACTCTTTGGGCAGGAGAACTCCCCTAAGGGTTTGAAATCGGAATAATCAAAGGTCTGTGACCCCTGCTCAACGAGCTGTTCCTATTTCAAAAGCAAACAACCCTTTAAAGGCAACCACCTCACGTATCGTAGGGACTCCACCAAAATGTGTGGCCGAGCCCACCTGGTTCTTCCCCTTCCCTTTGACTTTGGGGACTGGCGTGTGCTGGCCAACCCGTCTTATACTCTGCACACGCCACCAACGTCCAGAGACTGGGAGAAGGCGGTTTTACGCAGACCCTCCGGTGTCATCGCCAGGCAGCTGCGGCTCGGTGGGCGTGCAGAGCCAGGCCCTCTGACACTTCAGGAGAACCCACACTTCTACAGTTTTAAAGTGATAGCCCGGTTTTTAAGTGTAGTCCACCACATCTGGTCTTTTTAATCACCGAAGAGGGGGCTCGACCACCACGAAGCCGTACAATGTGGCCGAGTGCCAGGTTCTGCCCTGCGGCCAACATCGGCTGTGCTTGATCCTGGAGCTTCTGGGTTACTGACTGTAATTTTAGTTTCTGGCTGCTTGGACACTGGGTGTGGTCTTTGCTTCTTTTTTCTTTTGTTTTTTTCACATCAAAGGGTTATCCGGAGACAGTAAAGGGGAGAGAAGATAAGGAATAAAAAAAAAGAAGAAGAAGGAATAAAACAACAATCTCGCCGTAGGTTGAGTTCCTTCTCTTCTAAAAGTGCTCAGATGCATCTTGTGGTACCTGAGGGGCCATGGAACAGCACAGCTCCGAGCAGGAAGGTTCAGCGACAGGTAGGTGGACAGAGAGGAGCAGGGAGCGGAGGGAAGGCTTTCCAGTCTGGAGCAGGTCCGCCTGCCCTCCCAGCACCCCTGAGAGGCGCCCTTTGACATGACAGTTCCTTGTTCTGTGAGGGCTCCCCTTCCCCCAGCTGACCACACACAGTCGCTGACCCACCGATAAAAGGATCCGCAGGTGACTCTAATCCGGGTACTACACACCGGATACCACGGACATCAGCCCCTCCCCTAAACTTGCAACTCAGTCAGTGTTGGGAAGGTGGGGGCAGGACCATGCCCCCAGAAGCCTGCTGTGAGCAACAGAAAATGTGGGTGATTTCATTAGCTGCAATGGCTTCGTCATATTTCTGCTGAACCAAAGGATAACAAATGAATGTCAATAATTCAGCACCCTGGCCAGCACCTCAAGCCTCGGGCCCTGCCGCCCCCAGCCTTGGGCTCCCCGGGGTTTGGTGCGGAAAACAGCCTGGACCCCGTGGCTGGGAGGAGCCCCAGAGACTAGGCCTGTGCCACTCCCCACAGTCGGTCATCCCCGGTCCCCACAGGAGGAGGGATCCGGGCTGAGCAGAGACGGCGGATCCCCAGACCAGCCTGCGGTCGGGCCTTCCAGGCATGTCGGGGGCTCGGGCAGTGGGGGTCCCCCAGACTAGAGCTTGCTTCTTGCTTTTGATGCTATTTCCCTCAGAGGCAGCCATGAGTTTTCTTTAGACCTAAAGAGCCAACCGGGGTAAAACTCAAACAGAACTTTCCTTCTCTTCCAATGCTGGCCCAACAAAACACGCCTGGGACCTGAGGGGCCCGTGAGGTCCCAGCCTGTGACCCCGTGGCGGGACAAGGGAAGGGATCGGCTTGGGGCCCCCGAGCCTCCGGCCGTAGCCCTTTTCAGGATGCATGAGCGTCTCCCTGCATTTTTAAGTCACCACTCTTTCGGGGGCACGCGAGAAGACCAGGTCACACACAGCCCCAGGGGTTTCATTTTGTGCCTCCTGCTTTCCCATCCTTGAGTCGTGCCCCAAGGTCTGGCCTCAGCCTCCAAGTTCATTTTCCGACTCCACGTGGGAGTCTCAGGCAGCCTCCGAATCCCCTTCACATTCTCAGTCCCACCACCATCCCTGGGGAAACACCGGGGCCCAGAAAGGAGAAATGACCCGCTTAGACCCCAGGCGTACATGGCAGAGCAGCAGTGTGGTCCCATCCGTCCTTCAGGGCAACCGTGGTGAGACTTTTGACAAAAGAAGGGCAAACGGACAATTTTGCAGTCTGGGCCCTGCCCCGGCAGGGCGGGCCTGGTGAGCCAGCTGCGAGCAAGCCAATATGCTGACAGTGGGCTTCCCAGAGGCCTGCACCCCTGTCTGTAGACAGGTGGGGACACAGAGAACTGGGCCAACCCATGTGATTTTTCTCCATGTGCCCCCATGCCACAGCTTTGGCACTAAGTCAAGGACTGAATCCCCACGGTGAGAAGACCGGCACCAAGCCGGCACCATCCCATCGGCCCCGTCACCAAAGCACCCACCCGCTCCCTCTGCAGCCAAGCGGACACCACCTCCAGCTGGCCAAGCCTGCGCCAGCAATGCTGAGCTGCTCCCCAGGTCGGCTACTAACATTCCAGGCCCAGCGCGGTGGGGATTAACCTTGTCATTTGCACTATGGACGTTGTGACTCCCTGCATCTTCAAAGCCACAGCAATCTCCCCGGGGAGGTTATACAAAGGAATATGTACTTTATGAGAAGACCTCTGACAGAGATGACATCATTATCCAAGAGTGGCTTAGCAAAGGCTTCATAAAGACAAACCATGGGAGGAAGGGAGCTCATTTGGCTCATGTTTGAGAACCTGACAAATCTAAGACGTGAGACTTCTGCAGCCTCAGTGATGGATCAGCCCTGTTTGCACTGGAAACCGGTTTGTGTGCGGATGCCCCAGCCCTCGTGCACAGCTGCTAAGGAGACATGGAGCTGGTCTAACCGCAAACCGCCTTCCCGCCCACAAAGCTGCCCTGCACCAGAGCCAGGCCCTCTGGAGGCTGAGATGCGTTGCTCGTGGGGCCAGGAGCCCGTTTCCTTCCCTGACAGAGTGCCTTTCCGCCTTCCCATCCCCCCCATTTATTCTAAGCAAATTATTCAGCCAGGTTGACAAGCATGAAAAAACATGACCTATCCTGGGCTTTTCAAAAGAGGATTTTTTCCTAACTATGATTCAGTGTGCTCTGATCTCCCACTGTATTTACATCAAATGTTCCGTGCCAGCTCTGAAAAGGACGCTGTCCATTCCGCTGGTGAGGGCCGACGTCTTTGACTCTGCACTGTCAGATGACTCCTGATCAACCTGCAATGGAAAATTCCACCTTCCAGAAGCTCTGAGAGATGCCCCAAGGGGCCCCTGGGAGAATGTAGTCACTGCGTGACTGGGAAAACAGAGTAGGAATGCAGAAGATCCTTCCAGGGAAGCACCGTCTTAGCAGAGCTTGGAGTGAAGAAGAGGGAGCCACGCCAGGTTCTAGGGAGAGAGCATTCCACTAGAGAAAAACAGTGGCTCTCCGTCTCCCCCACTGGGGATGCCACCAATCAAACTGGGTCATGTTACTGCCATTGTAGATCGTGTGACAGGAAGGCCAGCTCTTGCCACAACCAGAGAGGAGCAGGAAGCAGGAGGACCTGACAGGGAGGACCCCACGAGGGGAGGTCTGCCCTCTGCAGGAGGCACGGAGAGCCCTGGCAGCGGGGAGCTCCCCGTCTTCCTTTCTGCCGCCTCCCCAGACTCCAGCACGGAGTTGGGCACACACCACCCCACCAGAGCTAGTTGAATAAGAAAATGAGTGACAAACGGGAGGAACAGGGCACAGAAGACCACAACCAGCTAGTCAGGAAGCCGTAGATGAATGATCCCTGGCATGCAGGGCCGGCGGGGCACATCCCACTTTGCTGCTTGATGATAACTATTAACTATGACTCAGCAAGCGCTAGTCTCACTCGAGGCATTTGCCGGGCGCCGTGGTAACCAGCGGCTGGGCGTTGCCTCTGTAATCCTCCCGAAACGCTTTGAGAGAGGTGTGACATGTCTCCTTGTGGCACCCAAAGATACCACGTCCCACCTACTCATGGTGCTACCAACCTCACTCACACGCGGACATGGAGAGGGGCGGCGGATCAAAGCGGGGACCTTTCCGGTCAGCCCTGCACCCCATCTTGCCCGTGACTCTGTCACACTCGTGAAGAAGTCTTCGGAGACGTGGCTTCTCCTGGCCTCCCATGCTCGGAGTCCCGGGTTGCCGACTCTGTGGCTTTTCCCAGTTTCCTTGCACTGTGTTTATCCGTTCATTTAAATACATTTACAGAGCTCCTGTTATGTTTATGGTACTGGAAATACATCAATAAACAAAACAGATAAAAGATCCTAGAACTGCTACTCTCCCCCCACCCCTAAGAGGTTATCCTTGGCATACAGACAAGAATACAGCAGAGGGACTGGCCGGCTGGCTTCTGGCCACCCTCTGCCCCCCACATCCATGGCTCGGACCCCTAAAACACAGGGGCGCTATTCCATCCAGCAGGACGGGAAATGGCAGTGGGCGGAGCCAAGCACAGGATGAGACAAAGAGCCAAGTCTTCGCCAGGCCCAGGCGGGCCTCTCTGAACACAGCAGGGAAGGTGCCCCATCTGGGGCCAGCCTTGGTGGCCGGACCCCACAGCTGGCTCTCAGAACAATTCCAGGCCCCACACGCTTGCACACAGTGCCAGCCTGACCCATCCCTTGCTTTCCTCCACCGCTCATCCGCGGTCCCAAGCCCCCTCCCAGGCCACCTGCCCGCCATCCCGCTCTCCCCCGCGCCTTCTCTGCCTCTCCCACCTCTGCTTTGGAATGGAAGGGCGGGGAAGGGGGTAGAGGAAGGAAAGCGCCGTCTCCCTGGCAGACATCAGTTCCCTGGGGGAACTGAGCTGGGACAAGACGGCCAGCGGCCTTCTCTGCAAGTGTCTCTCCGATTCCCGGGGAAGCGGGTCCTCTGGGGGGCCAGCTCCAGTCCCTTGCTTCCCGCTAAGCCCAAGGCACCGTGTGCGTCCTCACTGCCCCAGGCGCATGTCCCCCACAGAGGACCTCACACCTCAATCTGGGAGAGGAAAACACTGCCCCCCACACACGCACATTTCTCCCATGAGTGTCCAGCTGCCCTAACCCCCTTGGCCTTTAAACCTCAAACAATCCAAACACCGGTGCCCCAAACCCCCCCCCACCCCCCGCAGTCTTGAGTACCGAATCCAAACCACCTGCCGTGACGACCCAGGGGCTGGGTGCACTTGGATGAGTTCCTAGCTCCTTCCTGGCCTCGTTTCCTGGCCTGTGAAATGGGAATAATGACCCTGACCTCATTCAAGTTCATGTGAGCACACACACATCTGTTCGCTCAGCTCCCGGTCCATTGGAGACATGAGATCAGTGGTTCTCCATGCCGGGTGCTCACCGAATCGCTTGGGGAGCTTTTAAAGATACGGGTGTCTGAGTCCCAACAAGGCCCATGAAACTGGAAACCCTGGTGGTGGGGCCTGGGCCTCGGGACTTCTTAAGACTCCCTGGGTGATCCTTAATTGCAGCTAGAAAAACAGCTACTTCACTAGATTAATGGCGGCTGTTATGGATTTTGCCGTTTCTAATCTTTGTGGTCCAGATGCAACTCCAAAGGTCCAACACAAGACCTGTAAAAGGAACAACTGGCCCGTATCTGAAAACGCTGGCGTTTGTGACTCTCAGCCAAGCCCCCTCCTCCTTCCGAGGGAGCGAAATGAGCCTCCATAGCCCATGGCACAGTGTCGTAGGTAAAAGGCACCTAATCAAACATTTCAGGGATAATTGGCAAATTGGCTCTTCATGAGAGGGAAGTAATCTGAATTAAGCACCGTGAGTTGGCGGGGAGAGGGGCCCGGAGCTCAGGGGCTCTGGGCTGGTGCCGCATCTGCATAAATGGATCAAGCGGCAGGCTGCTTCCCGCGTGGCCCTGCACGGCTGCTCCGTGTCTGAACAGCGGATGAAGGTGGTCGGAGAGGGGCGCCCTTGTGGCAAATGTGGATTCCAAAGCCATCGCTGTTTGATTAGGAGTGATCGGGGTACCAACCTGGGCACCCAGACGGCCCCAAGTGGGCAAAGGCCGAGGGAATCCCAGGAAACAAAACAGGCTCATGTTCCGATTGTGCTCAGACTAGAACACCCCGGTCGTCTTGCGACCCCCCCGCCGGGCGGGGGGATTGATGACATCCATGTCTTCAAAGATCGTTTAAAAAAAAGGGAAGGAAATAAAAAAGGCACAACGATCTTTCTTCGGGTCCCCGTGTCTCTGAATTAGAGTCGGAGCTCTCATTATTTCATTAGCCGGTCTTATTCCCTCCATAGGGACTGGGTTCACGAGCGGTTGATTTAAGCTGCAATTAAAAGCCCCAATCACACAAATACATTTTCAGAAGATAATTGGGTGCATTGCGCCAGCGTGTTGGCCTGTTAGCCAGCTCTAATTGTTGGCCAGCAAATGGAAAGCAAGTGCAAGTAAATAATTCATCCAAAGCCACATCAAGGAGAAGAAAGAGGTTCCCATTGATCAAGGAGGCTGCCCTCTGCCCGGAACAGGGGCCTGGCCTTTGCTCAGGGCCACAGATCCGTCACTGGTCTGGAAGACAAGCCAGCAGGCAGGGCGTCCCCACTGCGTTGCATGCGTTAGCATGGAAGCTCGGCGGGAATGGCTTTCTAGCTCCCTCTTTCCTTCCAGGACCTGCTTCTTTCTTTCTTTCTTTCCTTTTCTTTTTACAGTGAAGCTGCCCCCCAAAATGAGTCACAAGGTCTTTCCGTTTTCCCCTTTCTCCCCACTCTCCTCTTGTATAAATGAGCACGTAGTAGGAGCTTGAACTAAAGAATCCCTTGTCATTGTGTTTTTCTAGAGGGATGGCAGGACCATGGACGTATAGAATAGATTTCCTCTGCTGGTTACAGGTTTCCCATCCCCAGGGAGACAGGTTGGGCGGAGCCTGGTGCAGCAGAGAAATGTCAGGCATTGGATGAGGGGGTTCTGATGTATCACAGGAGGGTGGCTGACCTTTACCACTCTTCCAGCAAACCGCCCCCTGGTTCTCCTTTGGGAAAGCTCCCCTCCCCCCACTCAGCCGGCAGAGACTGGGTGGTCAATCCTATTCGTGGTTACACCTGCTCCCTCACCACCCTCTCGACAGGAAGGGCGACGGTACCTGTCTGATGTGCTTGACTCTGGCCCATAGAACATCGGTCACAACACAGCACAGCTGAGCAGAAGCTCCAAACTGTTTGCATGAATTGGCTCAATTTCCTGCTCTTCCTTGTGCCTCAGAACTGGTCCTACATGCCCAGGGGCTGTCCCTGCAACCTGGGTGAGAAGATGCAAGGTAGGGACCCAGCAGAGCCCAGGGGGCCCCAGCGGCTGCATTTCACAGGAGTGGGAAGGGCTAGAGCCATGCCTGGGCAGTAGGAGAGGAAGGGGCAATGCTCCCTGGGCGGGGGGGGGGGGGGGTGTTGCAGCTGGAATCAGGTTGGATAGAGTTGCTGCCCACTTCTTAGCACCACAAAACTAGAAAGTAAGACTCCACTGCGTAGGAAACCCAGCCTGAGACAGAGCGCCAGGCCCTGCGGCACCCCTGGAGCTGGGGCCCAGCCGCGCTGAAAGCAGGCCCTCTGCCAGCTGAACCCGTCTTTGCTCAGGTCTCTCTGCATTGGGTGTTCTGCCATGGCTCCCAAGAGAACTCTCGCTCAAACAGATTCCGAGGTGGTCGGAGAGAACCTTCTCCATGCGCCCCTCAAGAGCCAGTAGAACCCCACAGTTGGCAGGGGGGCTGCCCAAGGACCCGCAAGCTTACAAAGCCTTCAGATGGGCCCTGCCTTGTGGTTCTGTACTGACCCACAATCTCTAGAATGGATCCCAGAAGCCTGGGCGGGAGGAAAGGCTTTTGCAAAATTCCAAGGGTGGCTGGGCATTTCCCCTGATGCCCCGGAGCGGCCACTGGGAGCCTTGCCCCCCCCCACCCGCATCATCAATCATCACAGCCACGCACCAGACTCAGCCAGGCCCATGCTGGGCTTTTATTTCCCACCGCATCGATGACAATTGGATTTAGATGAATAATTTCCTCACCAACAGCCATTTCTTCCCGATAGAAGTCAGAAACTAAATAATACAAACTGACTAAAATATCATTGCAGAATCAATAAAACATCCTCAACAGATAATTACAGCATTAATGCACTTATTCTCCGGTCGGTGCATCAATCATCGTTAATGGGGATAAGTTGAAATGATTTTAATTAAAGGCATTTGGGCGCCGTTGCCCTGAGTCATAGGATGTGGAAGCAGAGATGTGACAGAGCTAAGAAGCCAGGGCTCCCATGTCCAGGGCTTGCTGGCACCGCGGGGACCTGTAGGGGTGCCTCGGGGACCGCCGTAGGAAGTAGCGGGGAGAGAGCAGAATGTCAAAGCCCCGGGGTTTCCGGTCTCATTTCAAACAGAACATTTCTGAATATGAATTTAGTTTTAAAATGGTTCGGGCTGCAACAGGAGCAAGAAGAGGAGAAAGAAGGGAGCAAATGAAATAACAGGAAGGAGAGGGTGTGTTTCAAGGCCGCCGATCGGATCCAACCTCCTCGTTTTTATGTTGGGGAAACTGAGGCTGGAAATGTGGGGAGCCTGGCCCGTTGCCACCTGCGTGCTCTGCAACAGCGCCTGCGCTGAAACCCAGGCAGGGCGGCTCCCACATGGACATCTTTCCTGTTGCATCCGCTTGACACATTTTAGATTTTGGAGACAAGGAATTGGCTTCTTGGCAGCAAGGAGAATTGGGGGCAAGCTGATTCTGCCATTAGCCCTACTTCATTCATGGGTATGCCACTTAGGGTGCGTGAAGCGCTATGCTGGACACTTAGATAAATGGGGAGATGCGGGGCAGTGGCCACGCCCACAAGTTCTGCAAAAGAAGGTCGAGTCAGAAGACCAGCCATCCCCGTACAAGGCTCAGTCAGTGCGTCTCCCCCGGGAGCTCTGTGAGGCAGGGGTGGTGCCTGTCACCCACTGAGTGTTTCCAAAGCCTTGCGTGACATTCAGCACATGGTAGAGACTCAAGAACTATGTGTCAGACACTCTAAAAGAACGATAATAAAAGTTAACACTTGCCATGTACCACGTGGTATGGAAACCTACATGTAGTATAAAGTATTCAGTCTTCACCACACCTAGAAGTTTCACTATTCATAAGGATCATGTCATTAATCCCATTTCTCAGCCAAGGCACAGAGGGGTTAAGGATATTGCCCAAAGTCACACAGCCAGTGAAGGATGGAACTGGCATTTGATTCTAAGCCACTTCCAAAGGCTTCACCCTTAATGCTATTCTTAATGCCCCCAAGATGTCACGAGAACTCAGAGGAGCAAGGGATGACTTCTAGAAGGAGAATAAGGAGCACTTCACGGGGGACGTGGAAATGAAGCTATGCCTTAACAAATGGGTAGAATCTGGACTTAAAGAGGTGAAGAGGGATGTGTCCAGGGGAGGAGACAGTGTGGGGGAGGCCTCGGGCGCATAGGGAGGGCAAGTCCGATGGGACTGGACAATGTTCTCTATAAAGGAAGCATAAGGAAACGTGGCCAGAGAGAAGGGTCGGGCCAGGTGTGAGGAGGCCCTCATGGGCCATGGAACAGGGCATGATTAGAGCCCAGATCCACCCCAAGGACGCTTCAGCACCCAAATCTCTCACACTCTCTGCTGAGTGTGGCTCATGCCACTGGGCCCGTCAAGCTCGGAAGGCCTCTTGCCACCTTGGAGATCTCTGCCCTTATTGCCTGCCCTGTGCCCTGCAACCCAAACCCGCAGCCCCTTCCCTCGGGCAGCACAAGGATGGCAGGCCTGGGACGGGCCCTGAGTTGCAGCGTCAGGGCGGTGGCCAGTGGACAGCGTTTCACCCAGTAGGACTTTCCCCACGCAGCTGGCCTGGCAGAGTGGCCTTCAGAACTGGAAGGTGTAGTGCTAAGCGAAAAAAACAAAACTCTGATGACTGTGCATTCAAATTGGGGGGCGGAGCTGGGGCTCACTTTTACTGTCCTTACAGAAGTTCACCCTCAAGGAGGGCCCTTTTCCAGGAAGCACAGAACATTCACATTAACAAAGTCAAAGGAAGACCCTGGGGGAGGGTGCCCTCCAGAACTGACATCTTCACAGCAGCTGGACCACCGCCCTCCCACCACCCCGCCCACCTCCTAGCTGGAGGGTGAATTTCCACTTGAACAAAACCCAAGGCTTTAGGTCCCGAGTTCTGGCTGTCCTCCTTCAGAGGACAGAGCCGGGCGAGGTTAAAAATAGCTCTTCGCATATGGAAATCACTTCACAGCTTACAAATTGCATTCACGACTTGTTTCATTCCATCCTCAAGACTGACCTACGAGGAGAAAACTGAGGTCCAGACAGGTTGGGTGACAAGTCTCGGGGCAAGCGGGGAGCAGGAGGAGGAGGTAGCATCAGGACACGGGTCTTCTCATTGAGAACGCTGACCTCTCGCACAGCGCACACTCCCGTTTCCTGTCCGCGACCACCCACCGTGGCCACGTGACCACCGTCGGCTTGGCCACGTCACCGCCCACCCCACCTCCTAATGGCTGGCGTGGGAGAGTTACTTAGCTTCCCTCAACAGCAACACCCGCATCATCAGATTTCCGCAAGGACTACATGCAACCACGTGTCCGTGCGTAAACTAACGAGCCCGAGGGGGCTTGACGCAGTGCCCGCTGCAGCGTGACGTCCACGAACGCCAGTCACAGTAGCAACCACGTAATGACGACATAGTAGCAGTACTGCCCGCGAGCTAAGCCAAATGAGCGGCGCAAACCCGGTCCCGCCGGAGGCCCGAGCATCTCTTCCCGGCGTCTGGCTGCTCTCTAAAGGTCCTTCCGATCATGGGGCGACCCAGAGCGCTCCCCGCAAACATCCCCACGCCCCATTCATCAGCCTATCAAGGGCTCCACCCAACGCTGGATTTGTCAGGCGTAGCGCGCAGCCAATGCATCGGGGGAGGAGGCCTGGGTCGTATGTAATCAGGTGTGCGATTAGTCATGCTAATGACATTTATTATCCTACAAGGAGAACTAATTTGTGATAATTTAATCATCAACAAACAACAGTACAGGAAAGGAGAAGCCAGGTTGTCGGATTTTCAAATCCGGGCTCTTGCCTAACAGGTCCGGCGTGACTCTGAACTTGAGTCATTCTGCAGGAATGACGAGCAACAAGGGCATGGCAACCCCGGTGTTTACAGAGGACCTGCGTGTGCAGAATCTCATTGGACCCCCAGACGGCCTTGCGTGGTGACGCCTGCTGAGCTCCGTTTACAATGACAGCCTGAGGTTGGAGGTGAGAAGGGACGCCAGACAGGACACCCCCCTCCCCGGTCTTCTGCTTCCAGAGCTTGTCCCCGTCTTTCCAAACCAGAAGCACGCACTCTGAGGGGGTGCACAGGACCACCTATGAGGACTTACAGAGAAATAAATATTATAAATACCTGGCCCCAGCACTTTTTTTAATGATGCAGCACTTCAGGGGTGAAAGGCGGGACTCATTCAGGAACACGCTCCCGGTTGAAAAGCACGTACTGCAGGATGGAAAGAGGGGACAGCCCAGCACGGTGGGAGGGCGTGAGCTGGACTCCTCTCCCTGTGTATTTGAAACTTGACTCCATCCTCTTCCCAGCTGCGGGACCTGGGTCAGGTTACGTAATCCCTCTGGGCCTCAGTTTCCTCACCACCAGACAGAGATAATAGTATCTCCTGCAACTGATGAGAAACTAAGAAAATGGAAATGGGAAGTGGAAATGGAAACTACAGGAGAGAAAGTCCTTGAACCCTGCGGACAGGATAACTCAGTGTTGGACCTGGGGCTGGAGCCCTCTGAAACGGGCACTTGGGGATGGCGGAGACCCGGACTTGGTTACCTGGAGCCGTTGTCCTCCTGCATCAAAATCTACTGTAAATGTCTAAGAGTTTAGTGCTTATGAAGCAAACACTAAAACACAAAATAACCGCTCCCAGAGAACAGAGCGCTCACCTTCTCCTGCCAGAAGATCAGCCCCAGGGCACCCAGGGGGTGCCCTCAACACCCAATTACTGTGGCAGCTGCCCTGCCACCAGCCTGCCCTGAGGGCACAGTCTCCTTCCCCTCCGCCCCCACCGCCAGGAGAGGTCCTGTACTGTTTTCCCTTGTGCTATTTGACAAAAACAAAAGGGTCAAATAAAAGGCATTTTCCTCTGCTAGGGAGTCCTGGGCAAGGGAAATCAGTGATCCTCCTGGAGATGAGACAGATGCATTCAAGATATTCCAGTCTCTGGTTCCCTGGGGCTCCAGACAGGCCTTTTGATGGGTCCCAAACCTTGACCTCACTTACTGAGGCTCCTGCTGGCCCTGCTCCTGGACTGTCCCACCCTGGCTGCTGACCCAGACACTCGAGTTCCTGACAGTCCGGGTAGCGGTCAGAGGCAGTGATGCGGCAAAGGCTCGTGGCCAGAGACCTGGGCAGCGATGGCCCCTGCAGTGTTCGCCTGGGGGCTTCTCCCCCTTTTCCAGCCAAGCAGTTCTGACCTCTCAATTCAGTTCCCGGAGCCCAGGCCCCTGGCAGGACCAGCACCCTGGACAGAGGAGGGGCTGGGAGAAAATCAGTCCAAAGGCCCCCGAAGTCTGTGACTCAGCTCGCGGCTGCCCTCGTGTCTCAGGCCACAGAGAACCGCGCTACCAAACCTTAGGTGCTCTCGTTGACTGGGGAGGAAAAAAACCTGGCTTTGGCCGGTCTTGGGAACGCTCCAGCTGTCAAAGCGGGAAGTTAATGAGCTGGTGATGGAGAGGAAAATGCACCCCCTTTTTAAACTTAGGCTTCATCCTCGCTGCCTAATTGCACCCAGCTGTTCCAGTCCCTCCCAAGCTGGTTTCAGCTCTCCGTGGCGTGGCCCGACTGCCTGGCCCAGAGGGCACAGATTAATGGTCAGATTAGACAGTTAATGGTCAGATTAGATCCCAAACTCAATGCAGAGAACCCCGTGTCACTCAGCTCTGTGGCCCACAGAGGCAGGCCCGCACTCCGGGAGGCCCACACCCAACGCAGGTAGGCTACGTCTGGCTCGGAAGCGCATGACGTAGTTGAAAGTAATACCCTAGTATGTAATTCTGAGCAGTTAAAAACATTTATGTCAGAAGATTTCACCTGAAAAAATCTCGATTTCCAGTGTCTTACCAAATCGGAAGCTCTAACCACATCAAGCCTATGTTCTGTGGATGACGTATCAGCGAGAACTGGGTAGCTGCTATCCCGGGAGGGTGTGTGGGTTCAGTGCACCGCACTCCCCACCACTCCCTACTGCCCTGGGCACTTGGGCCCTCGGTGTTTGTCACCCTCGTGACTGTTTCCTGATCTGGGTTTTGGTATTTTTCATCTGTACAACAACAGTGTTAGCCAGAACGGGTACCGTGGGGGTCAAAAAGCCAGAGCTGATGCCCCGAGCCCACGGGGGGCTGAGTGCAGCAAGGCCAGGGCCAGAGAAGCAGGCTGTTGCCTCTGCAGGCACTTGGGGACATGCACATGCCTGCCTCTCTGGGGTGACGGCCATCCTCCGAGTCCCTCCACCACTGCCCACTGACCCCCCGGCACTGTCCACCTGCCCCAGCCTGGGGAGCCAGAGGCAGGGATGCATCACTGTGACTTGCCCAGTTTTCACCCTCTCTACCCAGGGGGCTCCCTCTTCAACCCCTCCCATGGCCGGATTGAATAAAGGACAAGCAGGAAGAAATCAGGCTCAACAGAGAAGAGGCTCGGGGATGCGCTGGTGGGCATGTGCCTGACTCCTCAGGGTGAGAACAGCCAGTCGGGACGAGGGACGCCCCTGCCCCCCTAATTGCACATGCACAAGCCGTTTCGCCCACGCCGCTCACCAGCCCGCAGAGCCACCCGACGTTGTAAGATTACCAAGGCAAGTTTGTTACGAAGCTGCTTCCTCTTTGTCTGTCCTTGCGCCAACAGCAGCAGAAGGGACACTAATTAGAGGGTGAATTATTAGCTTCCCATGGTGCACTGCCGGGACATGAAGAATGAGGGGCTTTGCTGCCTGCCTTTTAGATGGTTAGTCTTGGTTTAATATATTCTTGTTTCCAGGTGAGCAGCAGGGGACAGTTTTTATGATTATAATTGTTGCATAATTACTGGCCTAAGGTTGCCTATTGTTAAATAAAAATGCTGAGATACTAATGTTTTATTGAACAGTACAAGGAGATAAAATTGTAATATCTTTTCCTGAGCAATCGAAGCTGCTCATTTGCAGCCTGGTGACAACCCACAGTTCTTATGGAAGAGGCGGATGGTTCTGCCCGGACGGGGTGTCAGATGTGAAATATCTGCTTGGGGAGGAGAAGAAGGAGCAGAGAAGGGAAAGGGGAGCCGAGAAGCTCTCGGACCTACCCTGGTGATCTCTGCAAGGGGTAGGGGCAGGCTGAGACCTGGGTTCCCGCCCAGGCACACGCATGCACGCAGCAGGGAGGTGGACTCACTGCCAGTGGGCTTCCAGGCAGCAGAAGCCACAAACAGCCTGTCCCATGGAGGATACCCATTCTGGCAAGAGAAACCAAAGGGAAACTGAGGCAGAGAAACCGAGGGCTGCAGACAGCATCAGTGGGCTGGTGGGGTCCATCATTTCTCCCTTGGGGACTCTTTAAAGTAGATGAAAAACTCGGCAAACATGAATTCACAAAGATACATGCACTCCTATGTTCATTGCTGCATCATTCACAGAGGCCCGGACGTGGAGACAACCGAAGCATCCTTCACTGAATGACTGGATAAAGGAGATTGGTCCATGTGTACAATGGAATACTACTCAGCTGGAAGGAAAGACGAAATACGGCCATTTGCGACAACCAAATGGACGACCTGGAGGATATTGTGCTAAGGGAAGTAAGTGAGACGGAAACAGTCCAGAATGACGTGATTTCACTCCTATGTGAGATCCGAAATGGCAGCTCAAAGACACAAACGACAGTACGGCGGTGACCCGGCAGACGGGGGTAGGCAGATCATAAGGGGCGAAGGGGACAAGTACATGGTGACAGAAGAAGACTTGACTTTGGGTGGTGAGCACACAACACCCTATGCAGACGATGTGTCACCGAATTGTACACTAGAAACCTAGATAGTTTTATTAACCAATGTCACCCCAATAAATGTAGTTTAAAAAAAGAGAAAAAAAGTGAAAGAACCCACTGAATGAGAAAAATGTTCCAAAATCACATATCTGAAAAGGAATTTGTATCTAGAGTATAGAGAGAACTCGTGCAACGTAATAAAAAGACAACCCAATTAAAAATGGGCAAAGAATTGGAATAGACATTTCTATAAAGAAAATATGCAAATGGACCATAGGCACACGGAAGATGCTCAGCATCATTAGCCACCAGAGACATGCAAATTAGAACGGCAATGAGACAGCACTCCCCACCCGCGAGAATCGGAATAGCCGCCATCAGAGAGACTGGGAGCACCGAGTGCGGGTCAGGGTGCCGAGAGTCTGGAGCTGCCTTCCCTGCTGGAGGACTGTGAAGTGGGGCGGTGGCATTGGAAAACCATCTGGCAGCTCTGCAGAAGGTTGGACACCGAGTTCCCAAGCACCATTGGGTCCTCTCCTAGACAGTTACCCAAGCGAAGTGAAGGTGTGTCCACGCGCGCACCAGCCCACAAAGGGTCACGGCGGTAGTATTTTTTTCATATCAAAACGTGGAAGCAATCCAAATGTCCATTCACTAGTGAATGAATAATAAAATGTGGGCAAGTCATACAATGGGAAATTATTTGGCCATAAAAAGGAATAAAATATTAATACACGCTGCTATGTCGATAAATTTTGAAAACATGACACTAAGTCAAAAGAGCCAGGCAAAAAAAAAAAAAAAAAAGCCACACATGGCATGAATCCATTTACATGAAATATCTAGAATAGGCAAATCCATGGAGACAGAAGCTGGATCAGGAGTTGCCTAGGGCTGGGGGAAGCAGGAGGGAAACAGGCAATGACCACTAATGGGGGACGAAAAGGCACTGAAATCGACGGTGATGACGGGTGCACGACTCTGGGAAGGTACCGAAGGCCAGTGCGCTGTGTGCTTCCAATGGGTGAATTGTGGAATATGAGAGAACTCAGCAAAACTGTTATTCTGACATTTTATTAAGTGCCTGTAATATACAAAATCACTTATGGTATAGGTAGAGAAGCCCGTGAAGTTGCCGAGCACCTCGGGGGATGTGACTTATACACAAACCGAAGCCCCCGATACCTGTCTCCCTCATCGGCTCCAGCTCACGAAACAGACAGGTCTTAAACCCGTCCGTCCACTCCGTCTGCCTGCAAAGCACGGCCCCTGCAGCCTGGATGCTGGGGACGCCCTACCCCCCACCCCCGCTGTCTTGTTCTCCCCGCCCCCAGTCTCCCCACTGCAGTGAGAGTGGTCTCTGCAAAGTGCACATGGTACCACGTCAGCATTTTCCAGTGACTGGCTGTCACCCCAAAGAAAAGCCCACAGCCCCCCACCCTCAGTCCGTCTACCCATCCCGCTGCCACAGCCTGTCTCCCACCTTCGCCCTCACTTCTCAGCGCACGCACTCACGCTGCCCTGGTCTTATTTTGTTCAAATACTTCAGCCCTTCCCACCCGAGGCCTTGGCCACACTGTTCTCCCTGCTCGAAGTATTCTTGCTACCTCGCCTCCTAATTATCCAGTTAAAAAAGAAACACTTCCTGGGGAAGCCTTCTTCGGCCCCCTCTTCCCCAGATCACCTCATTGCACATTCTCATAATGCCTGGAAAGTTCTTGTAATCACACTTGTACCTAAATCACCACTGTACGGCGTCGCCTCCCTGCTGTATACCGTACGCTTTGCAGAGCAGGGTTCTGTCCCTCTTGTTCATCTGTTTTATCCGCAAAACCTCACGTGATGCCCATAATGGAGAAAGTAAGAATAAACACTTGCTGAATGAATGAATGAAAGAATGCATGCATGCATGCATGAGGAAACAGAGAGGGGCATGATGGGTACGATGTGAGTGAGGCACACAGGGAACCCTGCCATTGCGTAAATGGGGACTCTGCCCATTGGGATGGACACGTGGGCAGGCCCCCTGAGGCAGAGAGGACTCAGAAACCAAGCTCAGAATCACAGGCATGGATGGACCCTACCTTTCCAAATTCCTACCTTCTGGAGCTGGACTCCGAGGGTCACTTTGGAACACCGTATTTCCCCTCCACCCCCACCCTTGCTCCAGAACAGGATCTGTCGGAATAAAACTCCAAACTTCTTGGCATGGTGTTTGACACAGCAAATCCGGGCCCCAGCGCACAGAGGTCAGCCCACGCGATGCACATCACGTGGGTTCCAAACCACCCGGGAAACTCCCTCAGCAGGAGGCGGAGTCGTGGGCTATTTCTCAGCCTGGGAACAGTCGCCGCTGCCTGTTTAGGTGTCAGATGAAAGGTTGGCTTGTGGTTAGGATCCGAGCTGAATGAAACGCACACACACTTTTCCTCGAGTCCCATTGGTACGGAAAGCTCACACCATGAGGAGTGTGTGACTGAGACCTGACGCCGACGTCACTCTCGTTTCAGGCCCCTTTGGGGCCACCGGATGGAAAGGCTGGCTGACACACCCCCCCCAGCCAACTCCTGTCTCCTCCGTCTCACCAGGTGTGCCCACGAATGCATGGAAGTCACTCCATGTGAGTCAAGAAACTGAGTCCACTGCATGGAACATGTAACCTAAATATAAGCTGTGTTTCCATGTAATCCGGGTTTGTAACCACTGACATTAAAACAAAACAAAACAAAACAAAAAAAAAAAAAAAAACGCAGCCAGCAGCCAAGTGAAAATTCCTGAAAAGAATGTCAGCTTCCACTGGAGTCCATTAAGTGATCTAATTCATAAACCAGAGCAATGTCTACCAAAACCCCCTTCTTCCACGTGCACGATCTCTCACACCCATGACCACTTCCCTGGGATGCCTCTCAAGCAAAACGCTCAGTCCGCCCCACCCACCCCCTGCAGCCCCCACGGGCAGCCTCTCTCGGCCTCCCCCTCCCTTTCCCCCCTCCCTCCCTCCCTCTTATCAATGTGCATCTCTAATTCCCTTTCCTTCACGCCCCACACAATCCCTTCCACTACAGAGATGACCAGGGCGTGGCAGGTGGCCCAAATCTGACCCGCACACGCGTGCACATGTGCATGTGTGTTCCCCATACCAGGTTGTAAAAATATTTGAGTTAGTTGTCATCTGTTTCAGAGGTTGACGTGGGAAACCTTTGCATCTTCGGCTTCCCTTGAAAAATCCGGAGACATGCCAGTCAGGGCCCGTGCTCCTTCTGGGAGGCAGGGGACTACCATCCAGCTGATGCTGGCGCCCCGCTTTGGGAGGGGACTTGCAGTTACCATTTCTGACATTTGGCCCACCTCAGGGCCGGGCTCTTGTAAGCGTCTGAGTGGGCGCCCCTTGCCCCTCCCGCAGTTCCTATTCCGCCTGCCAGATCGGCAACCCACGCTCTTCGTCAGCTGTGGAGTGTAAGCTGCAAGCAGGAAATGAGCGAGGTCAAGCCCCCATCCGATAACCACACCCCAGACCCAGCTTCCTGCAAAGGGGAGGACAGCGGCTGACGTCTCTCTGCACGCCCTGCACGAGCCTGTACCTGGCCCAGAGTAGCCACTCCACACCCACGGTCACAGGAAGGTCAGAGCAATGGCCGCGGTTATTTCTCCCGTGGAAATGAAAGCATCTCGCTGTGGCCTTGCCCCTCCTCTCCGCAGATGGGTTGTCCCCAGGCCCAGGTGAGGCTGGGATGCAAATCGGGGAGCAGCTGGGCAGAAGTGGCGGGGAGGAGGGCCAGGAGGCAGGACGGTCCCTGCGTAGCCCCCAGCCCGAGCCTGAGGGGGCCCGTGTCCCTCCTCTGAGCAGTCTGGCTCGGCGGCCAGATGGCAACGCCTTCTCCACCCCCTAGTCCAGGCAGGTTGTGAACAGGCACCGCCAAGTGGGGTCCCCATCGGCCCGGCCCTAGGGCCCAAGGCTGCCTCCTTCCAGCAAGTGATGGCTTTTTAATTTCCAGCCTTTGGGTCCCTGGCGACAGAGGTGGAGACAGAGGTGAGGATGGCATATGGATCCTGCAAAACCAGAGAGGCCAGGGCAGGGAGCAACCTTGAGAGGTCATCTCTCCTCTGCCTGGCCAGATTCTCTCTCCCCAGCCCAGGCCCAACTCTTTCAGGAAGCCTTCCTGGACTACCCCATCCTAAGGCTCTCTTGCTGCTCTCTAAACACCTCTTGTACCATTCACAACATGCCCAGGTGAGGCACGCATCCTTGAGAGCAGACACTGGTTGAATCTGGAGCCAGACAAGTACACTTGAGTCTTGGCTTTGATCCTCACAGTGGGTGCATGACCTTGGAAAGACCGTCCAGCCTCTCTGAACCTCAGTTCCCTAAAATGGGGGTCAATCCCTTCCCTGACGATGCCCAGAGTTACTGAGAGGGCTGAGCGAGGCAATAAGGGCAAGCGTCCTCAGTAAAGTTGATAATAAGAACAAGGGGGACAGCAGCTGCTATCCCATCTCCCGACTATCCCTCCTTGATAGAGCCAGCTCTTGAGAGCAGGTGCTCGGTCTCAGACTCCCAGGAAGCTCTGGGGCTCCTGAAAGACGAGGATTTTTGTCTCCTAGCAACGAGCCCAGGACTCTCCCCACAGAAGGTGCTCAGTGAGAGCTGTGTCCCCAGGGCACCAGGGCCGTGACTCAGGCCTTGACCCGAGTCCTCAAGACTCTCGGAGACTGGTCCATGTCTAGGTAGACATCTTAGGGAATTTTAAGAGAGTGGCCACTTCAGTTTGCTCTATTTTGGTCCATTTTTGGGGACTGGGTGTTTGAGGGGAATGCTCTGGAAGCAGAGATGCTGAGTGGGGGGAGCTGCAGGAAGGCAGGGTGGGCCGCTGGGTTTAAGGGTGAGCTTGGCAGCCTTGAACTCTGCATTGAACACGAGAAGGTGGCTCCCTGGGGCGGGGGCTGCGGGCCAGAAGCAGAAGGGGCTTCACTGCCAGGTGAAAAGCCCTGGCTTGATGGGGCCTCAGCTGGGCACCTCAGGAACGGCTCCAAGCAGCAGGCACAAGAAAAGACCAAAGTGATTGTCCCACATACACTCCTGGTGTCTTTCCAGGCTGGCCTGGGAACCAGCCACTGGTCCCTGGGACCCTGGCCACTGTCCCCTCATCCGACCCGAGCGCCGCTGCCCTGCCCAGGAGGCAGTCTGAGGCCAGGCAGGGAGGGTTGAGCCTGCCCCTGCGAAGCCCGCCTGTCTACCAGGCCCATGACAAGATCCATGTGTTGGGGGACATCTGACAAATGCTTGCCAACCAGGCAACCCGGGTCTCACACCCCTCCTCCATTGCAGGTCCCAGACGGGGCACGACCTGTCTGCCTGAGTAGCGGGAAAGCTGCAAGGCTGACTTTGCTACAGAAATGCAATTTCTCTCCTGAGGGAGAGGAGGAAAATGAGTCAAGTTCCGAAGGCAAAGTCACCAGTTTCCGTGCCGTGGATGAGAGGATGTAGGTCCTAGAGGAGGACACTTCCAACCACTCACCCTGGACTTGCCCTCCCAGACCCCAGCCTGGGCCAGCGCTCCAGGTCATGCCCGCGAGGGCCGGCAGGCCCTGGGCTATGAGGAAGATGTGGGGGCGACTCTAAATGACTCATCAGTGTCCCTCGCCCTGTGGAGACGGCTCAGGTACCCCTTGGCCCTTGTGCTAGACAATTTAGTCCGCACAGTAACCTGGAGAGGGGGCGGGACCCAGGACGCTGTACCCACTTCACAGATGAGAAGACTGAGGCCCGGAGAGGGAAAGTCAACCACAGCAGCCCACACCTGCCCCAAGCATGCGGTGTTCCAACCCAGCTCTGATTGCAATTCCTTAGGGAAACAGCACTAGGATCGGTTCGTCTTGGGATCCAGTCCCAGCTCAGCCATTTTCTGCACTGCAACCACCAGGCCGATCACTGACCCTTCGTGCCCCACCCCTGCAGAGGGGGCCCGCTGCCCATCTCATCGGGCTGCTGTGAGCAGTGAAGGGGAAGGGTGACTAGGGAAGGGTCTCGCACACGCTGCCGGGACTGAGTCGGTATCTGTTCCTGCTGGATTTGAATACTGTTCACTTCCAAACTGAACACGAGGCAGCGTGCGTGACTCAGGGATGGAGATGGCGAGCAAACTGGTGGGTCTTCAATGTCTTCACTGCTGCTTTCCTGGAGTTATTCATAATTTTTTTAAAGTTTTATTTAGTATTTTGCAGAGAGGGGAAGAGAAGGAGAAAAAGAGGGAGAGAAACATCAATGTGTGGTTGCCTCTCATGCGCCCCCTACTGGGGACCTGGCCCACAACCCAGGCATGTGCCCTGACTAGGAATTGAACCGGTGACCCTTTGGTTTGCAGGCCAGCGCTCAATCCACTGAGCCACACCAGCCAGGACTACTTTCTAATTTTTAAGCAAAAGATCACATAAAATGTAAGACAGGGATGTGAAAACAATTTGAAGGGAACAGAGGGACAAACGGCATCAGACATGGTGGCACAGCAGCATCTCTGAGTGTGGAACTTCGCTTTGCATTTCCCCAGGCAGCTGCCTGGGTTCCGGTAAGCGACCAGTCACAGGCGGCACGCAAATCCGTCTGCACTGCCTCGCTGCCTCACTGCCAGGAGACGCTCTTGCAAGGACCCTTACATAAGCCACACCAGGTCACAGAGCGAGCAGTGATTTTGCAAAAGGCAGAAGTCTTGCTTGGGAATGTTTCTCATTACAGAGGTCACCCGGGACTCTGGCTGGCTGTCCCCAGGGCACTGGCTGAGCGAGCTCCACTCGGCCCAGGGAGGTTGGCCCAGCTGCCAGCCCCCGGCCTACCTCCTCCCATTGCCCGCACCTGAACTCCCACCAGGCTGCTTCCCGGGGGGCCTCGGGTCTCTAATGTCTGTGGCATTCTGGGTCCTTCCTACTCATCCTCTTCTCCCCTCCTCCCTCTCCCGTATCATCTCTTGCCTCACTAACGATGACATTTTCACCAAGTGGCAATGACAGCAGAAAGCAGTTCACAGCCTTTGGCAACTGAATATTGAGCATTCAGATTAAACTTTCGAAAGGGAAATATCTGAGTGAGCAGGGCAATCGTTGGAGTCTGGGAAAGACTTCAGGGTGGAAGAGTCAGCAGAAGCCAGAGCCCCCCCGGGGGGCAGGCGGGGAGATGCGAGGGGAGCGCAGAGAAACAGGCAGTCCACATACACACATGCACCCCAGTGCCAGGCGGGGGGCTCACGTCCACTCTCGACCACCACCGAAAACTGCCAGGGAGACCTGGGTCCTAATGAGCCCATCAAGCCGGCGGCTCTAACTGTGACATTTCAACTAATTGGCCACCGCGTTTGTCTTCCATCCGTTCCCCTCTGGCTTCCCCACTCGCCACCCCCTCTTCCCAATCACCGGAAATCAGGAAGAAGGCCTGGAGTCCAGCAGGGCGAGAGGCTTCCCCCCACGTGCCCCTGGCACTCCTCTCATGGCGTGTGCAGTCAGGAAATCGGGCCCAATGAAGGGCTGTGCCTGCGTGCAAACGGCACAGGCGGGTGCCCGTGTGAGACGGGAGCACATGTCCCGCTGTCGCTGGCGTTCCCACACGTGGGGCTGATGACAACTTCCCGGAAGGAAAGCTAAAGCTTACCGAGCCCCAGAGCGGCCGTATTGCCGCGCAGCACACAAGGCGCAGGTCCCTCTACTGCTCCTGCTGGAGGGGACAGCGCGCGACCTGCACCGCCCTTGGGCCAGCTGTGTGCTGCCTGAGTCTGTCCTGCTGTGCCGCTGCCTTGCAATGCCCAGCACAGTGCCGGGCACAAGGCACCTCTTTGACCTCAGGCAGAGATTTATCCCGTATCTGCACCAGCACAGGAGCGGCTCCGAAGACGTCTATTGCATTCAATTCAAAGTCTGAACGTCAGTTGTTCCATCTGCTTTTGCGAGGTCCCTTTTCCCCGCTAAGGCCATCAGGCCTGACTTCTTGGGGACAAGAGTACAAGGAGCACTGGATTCTCAGATTGGTTCTGGCTCTTTCCAGCTTCCTGGTCTCTGGGCCTCGGTTTCCCCATCTGTAAAGTGAGATGATTGGAATTGAGCCTCTAAAACCTTTCCCAAAAGCCCCATTTAGGCTAGAAGGACAATTCCCCCTGCCTGTCTCAAGTCCCCAGCAAGATATGGGTGACTGAAGCCTCTCCCTCCCCATCTCTGATCTTCTGTGTTAACTCCGTTCTCAGCCTGCCTTTTGCTTCATGGTGGTAGAATGGCTGCCAGGAACCTAAGGCCTTCGAAATCCCAATGGAGAAACACTTACAGAGTGTCTTCCATAGTGATCTGAACAAAGGTCTGAAACTCAATCTCAGTGGAAAGACTTGGTCACATGACCACCCCACGGGGAGCCTGATTGGCCACCGAGGTCCAGGTCCACACCTACCTGAGCTTCCAGGGCTGAGGGTTGAGGAAAGGTGGTTCTTCAAAGGAAATACTGGCGGGGCGGGGCTTCCTGAAAATCGGGAACAGCACCCAAGGCCCCGGCGCGGCCAGAAGAGCCCAGGGAAAGCCATTTTGTTAGAGTGTGGGTGTGTTGAACTGAATGAAGAATGGCCAAAAGATAGTCATACAAATGACAAGATAGTCTTATTGTATACTTGTAACAAACACGCAAAGAAGCTCCCATTGACCTTCGAACGACACAGGCACTGGGCCACCCACCCTCACCCTGTTAAAAATCCACATGTAACTTTTGGCTCCCCAAAGCCGTTAAGTGGTCCCTCCGTGTCCGCCAGGGACTGGTTCCAGGGACCCCCGTGGACAGACACCCGAGGACGCTCGAGTCCCCTGGATACAATGGCAGCAGCCAGTGCCTGCAGTCGGCCCCCCGCGTCCTCAGCCCCCCAATCGCAGACCCACAACAGCGTAGGTGTCTTCAGAAAATGATCGGAGAAGTGGAATCCCGGCATTCATCCCGTGTTGACCTGCGACACCGCGTGATGGCGCAAATCACAGGAGAAGTACAGCGTGGATTTGAAACAGAACACGTGGGGCACTGTCTGATCTGCTCCCAACCGCCCGCACTCTCACTCCGGGGGCAGATGCCCTCTCTCTGCGCCTCCGTGTCCCCTCACTGGGCCTCTGGCCCCCAGCAAGGCTCCCAGGGCGCCTGCTGTGTGCAGACCTGCCGCTAGCGTAGGTCTGTCTGGGTTTTACGGCGGTTTGCTGGCAGCTGGCAGTGAAGGGCCGTGGGGAGGGGCCTCCCTGTGACTTGCACAGGGCCCCTGTGGGGATTTACAGGGCACTGTGCTCATCAGCAGAAGGCGTCAAAGGCCTCACTGCGGTCCCCCCGTGAGAGCGGGGTGGAGGCCCAGCAGCCTGTGGGTCCCGTTCTCACCCACCAGTAAGTGTCCTGAAGGCCAACTAAAGATAGGAAACAGGTGCAGAGGAACGGCCCAGCGACAGGAGAGTTCCCCTGCACACACACTCACCGGTGCACACCCACCCACTTTTCTTCCCTCGGTTTCTCTGTATCTCTTCCATGTCCCCCCTGCCCTCTCCTTTCCCTGCACTGCCCCCGCCTCCCCAACACGCGTGTGCATGCCCTTTATCTCGTACTCATATTCGTGCCGTACCTTCTGTGTGTAGGCATGTTCGGAATACGCAGATACTTCTGCGCCCACAGCACTCGCTACGGCGACGTGCTGCACAGGTGTGCAGAGCAGGAGCAAGAGGCTCTGCCCACAGCCTGCGTGTGCACACGGCTGGACCCTCCGGGTGTGTGGGAGCACCCCCCTGTGACGCTAGCACAACCACGAAACCGGCGAATCCCGCCCCCCCATGACTGTGCTCGAACCTGGAAAGGCCGCGGATAACGAAGCAGATGGCGCTCAGGCTGGGAGAGCTGGCCGCCACCGTCTCCACGCGTGAGAGAGGGGCAGCTTTAGCCAAGGCTGTGGAGGTTTTAGAGGGGACAGGTTAGCAGATGGGGGTCGCACTCCCCGAATTCAGGGCTGGCAGAAACCCCCCTGGTAACAGACCGCTTTGGGAGCTAACAGCCCCTGGACTGCTGTGCGTCCTGGGGGACGGCACCCCCCCCCCCGCCTGCCCCCTCCAGACCCCTTCCTTTTTATTAGCTCACAGAGAAGACAACGGGGGGGGGGGGGAGCAGAGGGTGCACACTGCCTCTTGGGCCATTTGTCAAAGGTTTTGGGGGGTCGGGACCAAACAGCTCTGCCCTCTCCTGTGGCTGCTTGGCACTGCTCTGGCGGCCTGCGATGTGGTGTCGCTGATTTTCCGTGACAAAGGCTCATCCCACAACGAGCTCACAGGAAAATATTGACAGTGAACCGAGGGGGTAATTAGAGGCCCGGCTTAACTCCGCTGACATCACCCTGATTCCGTCTGAAGGGTTGAGAAGGTCTTCCTACCCTCCAGTAAGCAATTACCCAGCACCCGGGCCTGGGGGGCGGGGGCAGCCTCGGAAGCAATCAGACAGCGCGGAAAGGAGGTGGGGCGGGGCGGGGGGCAGGGTAAAGCTCGGAAATGCTGGATCTGCGGGGGGACCGGCGAGGGACTGGGAAGGGAGGGCAGGGAGCGGCCTCGGTGAACGGGCCCAGGGGGAGGGGAGAGAGACCGCGAGGGGTCGGAGTCCGAGCGGCATCGACCGTCTCCCCACACGCGGGGACCGGATTGATCGCGGGCGGGACCCTTAGGGCGGGGCCGACATCGATCCGGCCGCCCCGTCGCTCCGAGTGAGGGCAGCGGCCGTTCCTGGCGGCGCGGCCCCGGCCGCCGGCAAGGCCGGGATAAGTGGAGGCAATTGGGCTGCGCGGCTCCGAGGCACAGCCGCCCCGCGCGGGTGCTGCGGGCCCAGCTCGGCGCAATTAGCGCTGAGTGTCTAAATAGGCCGAGTTCATCGCCGAGCATGCCCGGCGCCGTGTGTACCGTCGAGACGTGCCCAGCCAGCTCCCCGCAGCCCGCCCCGCCGGCGCTGGGCCCCCGGAGCCGCTGGGAGGCCGGGGCGCGGGGCGCTGCGGAGGGCCCCAGCCCCCGCGCACCCCAGACCGGGACTCTCCCGCGGGGCGCTCCCCTGCCCAGGGCAGCAGAGGCCTCAGCGCAGCCCCACCCGGTGCCGGCGTCGGCCCTTCCTGGGCCCCAGGGCCTCCCACCGGGCTCTGTGACCCTGGCCGGGCACTGGGCCCTCTGAGCCCCGCTCCTCCCGGCACCTCGGGGACAGCGACACTGCTTGCCCGCAGGTCAGGGGCTGGATGGGATCTGATCGTGGTTTATTTATTTATATGTATCTATGGGATCCGGTAAGCAGTGGTTCAACCCCACCCCCGCCCCCACTGGGGGCCAGCACCCCTCCTGCCGCAGGAAGCCGATGGCTCCCCGAGATGTCTGTGTCCTGACCCCTCCCCCACCCACCCCCGACCCTGGGACCTTACGTGGCAAGAGGGGCTTTGCAGTTGTGACTAAAGGTCTTGAGATGGAGAAACGGCGTCAACACGAGAGTCCCTACGAGAGGGAGGCAGGAGGGTCCTCCTCAGACAGAATCTGCGAGGGCAGAGGCAGCGAGGAGGGCGTGCCCCGCAGCCACGTCCCTTTAAAACTCCGTGGCCGTGGGCGCGTTATGCCTCCATCTCTTCGTGGGCGGGGTGAGGTTAGTACTGTGTAATGTCGCTGAATGTCCAGAACAAATCACACAAATAAAGCACTTAGCATGGTGTCTGGTATTAGCACTCAAAGAATCCTCGCTATTAAGTGGATTAAGATCCTCTGTATCTAGGGAGTAGGTCCCCGCTTCCTTCTTAACGTTGCGAGTTGAGTGTTTACTCGTCCTCGTCTGTGGGGTGGGCTGGGGGGGCCTGAGACTAGCAGCTGCCTCCCCCCTCAATTCACCCAGCTACTTGAGAGGAAAACAAAAACCCTGTGAGAAGAACACGCACACAATGGAGAAGGCAGAGGATGGAACCGGGAACAGGCGCCGAAGAGTGGGAACGGCTTCACAGTGTCAGGAAGACTTCTCGGGCTCGTGCATAAAGAATCAGGGAACAGAGGCTTTTGAAACCCTTGTCTGGAGCAAGATGAACCCGTCGGAAACAAACCGAGAGGGGCCAGCGCCGCCAGGTGAACGGGAGGAGGGCGGACACACCGGCCCTCGCGTTGCAGGGCCCAGTTCCGCTGACCCGCCAGTCCACGGACAGCAGGCAGAACACCCGCGGTTCAGAGGACAGTGAGGCCCAAATAGCTAAGGAGGTTTCGAGCCAGCATCTGGCCTTGAGCGAGGGCGGCTCAGGTCACCAGGGAGGTCCTGGGGCTTGTCTGTACGTGGAGGAATCGTGACATTGGGATGGGGCGGGGGAGGGGGGAGGACAAGGAGATGAGGCAGAGAAAAGCGTGCTGATCTTTGATGGGTGAGTCCCTATGGGAAAGATTGGCGGCCTGGGAACGGCAGGACAAAAGCCTGCGCATTTTAGAATATGAGCATGGGGAGGGGGGGTTAGTTGGAGCCTGAGCTCACTGGGGGAATAATGGATGCCTTCAGCCCTGGAGGCCCTGTTTGGCTGAGCCCATGTTAACCTCTAGGTCCCTCCTCTTTGCCTCTGCACCCTCAGGGGTGTCAAATTGGGCTCTGTCACTAGTCACTGCTGTGACAGGCGACATCCACATCCTACGCCCCAGAACCTGTGTAGGTGACAGGGCAGGAGGGAATGAAGATTGCTAATCAACCTTGAGGTGACCTTGAGATGGGGAGATTATCCTGGATCAGCTGGGTGGGCCCCAGGTACCCATAAGGGTCGTTATATGTGGGAGGCAGGAACTTCAGAGATAGAAGATGCGGGAAGCAGAGGTGGGGGAGATGCCCTTCAGAGACGGAGGAAGGGGCCACAAGCCAAGACACGCAGGCAGCCTCTGGAAGCTGGAAAACGAAAACAAGGAAACAGAAAAGAAGCCGATTCTCTCCCAGATCCTCCAGGAGGAACGAGCTCTGCCCACACCTTGGTTTTCGCCCATGAGACCCACTTCAGACTTCTAATTTTCAGAACTGTTACAATGATAAATTTCTATTGTTTGAAGCCACTAACTCATCTGACTTTGTTCCCACAGCGATAGGGAACTGATACAACTGGTTTCTGCCTCATTTTATCACTTTTCTCATCGAGTGACACGGGCGCCATTCCTGCCTCTGACCCCTCCTCCTCGTTTCCCCAGGGGCTCTGTCTACCAAACCGGAGCAAAGGCTGTGCTTAGTTTAGCTCTGAGTTCACGCCTCCCTGCTTCGCTGCCAGAGTGAAGGGGGCGGACACTCGTCTCTTCTCATTCCAAGTCCCCCCTGGAAGCACTCACTTGGCATGCCTGCGCAGGGACCTGTGACCAGCAGCCCCACCAGGACTGCTTGGTTAGAGGTGGGAGGAAGGGAAGTAGCCGTTGCCCAAAAGAGAGGAGGTATTAGAGCCGCAAGGAGAGAGGGGTGCAGATGGCCACCTCCCTCCCCAAGCACCAGGGCTTCGTGAACAACTCTCGGGAGGACCCTGTGCATCCTCTCTGGCTCGGGACCTCACACCAGACTCAACCCTCTGGGATGCTCGGCCTTGCCTAGCAATCAGGGACTCCTGTCTCCAGGGGGCTGCGCCAGTGGGCAGTTTGCTGCCGACAGAAAGGAGGAAGAGTGTGGTGTGCAGCATGGTGAGCTGGGGGCTTGGGAAGTGCTTGCTCTCGGGGATCAGTCTCAGCTGTGAACTATCCAGAGTCCCTCCCTGGTGCTCGTAGGGGACCAGTCTATTCTTAGCCCTGCGTCATTCATCATTTTGAAATCGATGAACTGATTAGGGTCGTTCTTAAACTAATTAGGGTGATTCCTTGAACAATTGCTGCGAATGTGTTTTTAAGGGAGAAGAACTAAAGACCGCAAGGTGGTAGGGATTGTTGTCTGGTGGGGGGGGCAAGTTCATGGGATAGTTTTGCTTTTTAAAGTACCCTGTGTTGTTTTCACCCCTCCTTCCCACGGCAGCTGCTAGGAGGGCCGTGAACTGTGGTTCTGCACCCAATTCCAACAGGTTGGAATTCTCTGGACACCATCAGGTGTCCTAGAATCCAACTCAACTCTGACACCCCGAGGGAGCATCAGATTCCACAGGGTGAGGGCCCAGTCCCACGGGACCGCCCCCCACCCCAGACGCCAGCTGCGAGCTCCGCTTCCTGCAGCCCCCTCCTTGGGTTTGGTTCATTGGCTAGTGCAGCTCACAGATCACAGACATTTCACTCACTAGATCCCTGGTCTATTAGAAAAAGATACAACTCAGAAACAGCCAGACGGAACAGATGCGTAGGGCGGGGGGGCGGTGCAGAGCCCCCATGCCCTTTGCAGGTGCACCTCCCTCCCCTGACCTCCATGTGTTCGCCACCTGAAGCTCCCGAACCCGGTCCTTTCGCGTTGTTATGGAGGCTTCATCACAGTCACGGCTCATTACATCGCCGACCACTGGGCACTGCCCCCAGGCTCCAGCCCCTCTCCCCTTCCTGGAGGTCTGAGGCAGGGCTGAAAGTCCCAACCAGTCCCCTCCTTAGTCACCATCCGAGAGTCACTCCATTACCATGACAAGAGGCATCTTCAGGGCTTTCCTCACTTAGGACAGGCCGAGACTTTCACGAGCCCTGTGCCAGAAATGGGCACAAAGACGAAATATGTATTTCTTATTATAAATCACAATATCACAGGCCCCTTCTCAGGAGGTTTCTCTCACAAAAAACGGGACCGGTGAGCAGAGCAGAGCCCGCCAGCCCTCAGCGAAGTCTAGCGGAGGCTCAGCACAGCGTCACCCACGAGGCTGGGGGAAGCCCACCCAAGGGAGCACCCCAGCAGGGAACATCAGCCTGGGGCGGCACCGGGCCACCCTGCCAGGCATGCTGAGGCCGGAGGGAGGAGGCCAGCCACCAAGTCCCGGGGCAACGGCCTAAGCCTCTAAGACAGTGAGTTCAGAGGTCAGAGGGTCAACAGCAATGACAGACAAAGGGCAGGGCCCAGCCTGGGGTGGAGTGGCCACAAGAGGAAGCTGAGGCATGTGATCTGGCAAAAGGAAAAATCACCCGTGTGACTGCGACATGTTCTTTTACAGGGACCACACCCTGTACAGGGGTCTGCTGAAAATTTAATTATCCGTCCCCTCCCCTCTGTTTCTTTCTCCCACCGACTCCTCCCACAAGCCCTGATGGAGGGTCTGTGGTGCCTGCGTTACAGGAGGAAGATGAGGGGGTTGAGAGCTTGGGTTCTTCTTTGACTAGAGCCCAAGAGGGGCAGTTATTTAAAATTCGATACCTGTGAAGAGCGTGGGAGTGCAGCCGACTGTACGGCCTGCGTGTGTGTGTGGTCTCACACTGAGGACACACTTGTCTTTGCAACCCCACTCCGGGGCTGCTCAGCGTGACGCAGAAAACACTCTGAGATGGGCCAGCCCCCATCCGTCCCCTCCAGTGGGCAGGGTTCACACAGAGGAGCCCACCCGTCCGTCGCCGGGCCTCCCTCAGCCGTCCATGCTGCCTCACCGCCTCTGAGCCCCGGAGAAGGAAGCACGCAGCCCAGCGTCCCCGTTACAGCGGACAGAGCTGGCAG
This sequence comes from Micronycteris hirsuta, assembly GCA_004026765.1. NCBI lineage: Eukaryota > Metazoa > Chordata > Mammalia > Chiroptera > Phyllostomidae > Micronycteris > Micronycteris hirsuta. Next base: position 124,369 of record PVJI01000844.1, read on the forward strand.
GCTGGTGGCAAGCTCGCAGCCCCCACCCCCACCCGCTGGTGTCTAATCATGGTGCTTCCTAGAATGAAGTAGAAAGTGCCAGACGCACTGCAGAAAAACAAAGGCACTAAAATTTAAGAGCGGAGTAAAATTTGTTTATGGGCCTCACTAGAGCAAAGTTGCTGAGTCTTGAGTGGACAGACCCAGGCTGCTGTTGATGGGGGTGGGGTGCAGGCACTGTTTTCTGGGTTGAATAGTTGCTTCTTGTTCTTTTTTCCAGGAGTTTTGCTTGAATCAAGATTTGTTTTCAAGAGACATAACTTAACAAGGTGTTTCTCAGCAACCCAGGAAATTCTAGTGACATAAAGACTCATTTGTACCCTGGCTGGTGTGGCCCAATGGATTGACTGCCAGCCTGCGAACCAAAGGGTCTCTGGTTTGATTCCCAGTCAGGGCATAGACCTGGGTTGCGGGGCAAGTCCCCAGTAGGGGGTGTGCGAGAGGCAACTACACGTGGGCATTTCTCTCTCTCTCTTTCTCCCTCTCTTCCCTCTCTAAAAAATAAATAAAATCTTCAAAAGAAAAAAAATTTTAAAAGGACTCTTTTCAATACAGCATTGAGCTTTAAGCAAGGATTTCAAAGAAGGCTCTAGCCAGAGTCTCATGCACTAACGGTGATCATTTACTGAGCGGCTGCCGTGTCCCGGGCATTTCTCATACTTCCTCTTCTCATTTCCCCAGCGTACAGAGGAGGGGGTCGAGATATGGAGATCATAAGTAAGCGAGAGAGCCAGGCGTCCACGAGAGTCCGCCTAAGCTCAGACTCCAGGCTCGCTCTCCTTACCTCACTGCTACCAGCCCCACGGCTCTGATGGTGCTTTCTGGAAAGCTTTGGTGCGCGCTGTAGGAGGGCACAGACAGGCTGAGCAGCAGAGCTGTGGAAAGCTCCGATGAGTCCTGGCTGACCGCATGGTCGTTTCCCACAGAAGCTGCAGAGGGCAGCCTGCTGCTGGACGACAAGGGATGGACCACTCTGCTCTGCGGTGGGAAGGTCTGTCCGGTGACAGATGAGGAGATGCGTGCAAATAGCTGCTTCGTCCAGCTCGGACCCAGGCCTTGATGAGCCCACGTCTTACCAGTTACCATGTCTCCGAAGGTTCGTCAACCTTTCGCTCTTCGCTTTGGGAGCCCCAGGACCGCCCGGCCACCATGAAGTCGCTTTTCCACCTTTCTCTCCCTGTAACACAGCTAAGACTTGCTGCCTGCCCACGCCCACTTGGTCACCCCCTGCTTTCACTCAGCGGTCTTGTGGAGTAGGCAGTGACATGTCCTCGGTAGCAACTAGGTGTCCTCTCGTGTGCCAACCCTCATTCAGCCAAAGAATTTCTGCTGAGCGTGACCGGCACCCCAGAAAACATTCTGGACCCCATGCTCACCCCTCAGTATAAAATAGTAGACACAGTAGGTGTTTATAGTGATTTAGTTCCATGTCATAGACCTCCCCAAACCTATCAGCTGGATGAAGAAAAATTGAACAAGACCTAAAAAAAAAAAAAAAAAATGGAAACAAGTGTTCATGGATTGGAAGGCTCACCTGGTAAGTTATCGTTAAGATGTCAGCTCTCCTCAAATGGATCTATCGGGTCAATACCGCCCCGATTGAAATGCCAGGGGCTGTTTTTGTAGAAATTGACGGGCCGATTCTAAAACTTACTTGGAAAAGCAAAGTATCTAAAATCACCAAACTCACCCTGAAAAAGAAGAGCAGCGTTGGCAGATTTACACTGTGTGATTTTAAGGCCTCACGAAGCCACCGTAATGACGACCGTGTGGCGCTGGTGTTCGGATGGGCTGTAGATCAACGGAGCAGAACAGAGTCCAGAAATAGACCCTCATCGGACATCTCGTTGGGAGACGAATGTGCCAAGACAATCAACAGAGAAAAACAATCGTCTTTACAAAAGTGCTGCTGACTCACCCAAATACTAAAACAGGAACTCAATCCATACCTGCCCCGTATTTGAAAAAACCTTCAAGCATCCAGGTTCACGTGGGTTTTTTTACTCCGATTCTTTGCCTCATTCAGACCCAGGTCTGCGTCTCCTACCCCTGAATGTGATTGAGAACTTAGTTCCCCAACCGCACCCCCAAACCCTCACTCACCGCCTCTGCCCGGAGCAGCCAGACCACCAGCTCCCACACTTCTCCCTCCTCTCTATCCTCATTCGTGTTTCGGGCACCTGGGGATTTTCCTTGCTTTCCCACGGGATCAGCCGCGCATTATGTCTTTGCTGTTACAATGTAGCTGGAGTTGCTGAGGATATGCACAGCCGGGGCTTTCTCCAATCCTCCGAGCTCGCCCTCAGCTCCTTGGAAGCTTTTAAGCAGGGGAGAGATATAACTTGACTTCTGTTTTCAAAGATCATTCTGATCAACTAGCAGACGCCTTTCAGAATACAAGATTAGGAATAATAAACCATGGCCCTGGCTGGTGTAGCTCAGTGGATTGAGCGCGGGCTGGGAACCAAGCGGTCCCAGTTCGATTCCCAGTCAGGGCACATGCCTGGGTTGCGGGCCAGGTCCCCGTGAGGGCCATGTGAGAGGCAACCACACATTGCTGTCTCTCTCCCTCTCTTTCTCCCTCCTTCCCCTCTCTCTAAAAATAAATAAATAAAAATTAAAAAAAAGATAAAATAAATAAATAAATAAACCATGGCCCTGGCTGGTGTGGCTTAGTAGGTTCGGCGGCGTCCCTTGACCCCGAAAGGTTGAGGGATCGATTCCCAGTCAGGGCGTATACCTCGACGGCAGGTTCAATCCTCAGTCAGGGAGCCTAGGAGAGACAACCAATCAATGTTTCTCTCTCTCTTCATCCCCTCCCCCGCTTCCTCTCTCTCTAGAAGTCATGAAAAAAATGTCCTTGGGTGAGGATTCAAAGAAGGAGGAGGAAGAGGGGAGAGGAACGGGGAGGAGGAGGGGGAGGGGAAGGGGGAGGGGAAAGGGGAGGAGCCATGTCTGAGCTCAGTAGGAAAGAGACCTGATCGCTTAGAATTATCAGCCAGATCCCATGATGCAGAGGGGCACCGTGCACACCGTGTATCTCCTGACCCTGTTTGACCTCTCATTTCTCACTTAGGTAAACTGAGGCACAGAGAAATCAAGTGACCTTCCCAACATCACTCAGCCGGGAGGTATGCTTAGCCCTTTTATTCCACTGATGGTTTTCTTCATTTTGAGTCCATTACTGAAGATATCATGATGTAGGGAGGCTAAAGTAGACTCTGCAACAACTAATTACAAACGTCCAGTCACCAGAGCTCCTGCTCAGTGCTGCCTACAGAAAGATGGAACAGCAATGGTCCCTGGCCCGGAGGAGCTCACATTCTCACGAGCTTTAAATAACTAAAGCGTGGAAGGAAGGTTACAGCCGCTGCAAGTACCTGGTGGTCTGGAAAATCACAGGGCAGCAGGAGCTGAACTCATCTGGGGAGGTCAGGAAGGTGGCTGTAATCCATGCAAAAATCTATTCGGGTTGGGCCGGTCGTACATCTAGTCCGGAGTCCAATAAGAAAACGTTCTATTTTTAACCCCGTCGCATTCGTTCGTGCCATCCCATAAATATTTACTGAAATATTTGCTGAGTTCTCACCTCCCATCAGGCTCCTCATGGCAAAAGCCAAGGGAGAAGAATGACTGAGGGGAAACCAGTCCCTGGGGAGAGGGCTGGGGGGGCAGGGGGGGCATAGGACAACCTCTCCCGAGGTCGCCCGCAGCAGGCGAAGCAAGGCTGATGATGGGAAAAACACAAACCTTGGAACACGTGACTCAAGTGCATCGGCTCCCAGGATGCATGTGGCACAGCCCCCTTCCCTACGAAACATGATTTTGGGAAAAATACACATTTGTATTAGGGTCCTCCAGAGAAATAGGAAAAATAGGAGATGAGAGAGAGAGACCAAGAGACCCAACAAAATGTGGACCTATATCCATCTGTAGATCTATATCTGAGACACCTAAGATTTATGTAATAGCACCAACAATGAAAAGTTAAATTTAAAAGTAAATGTCAAAGAAAAGAAAAAATAAGATACATCAGATTTATACCTAATGATTTTACCGGCTGTATCCTCAGAGGGATATGTGTACGTGGTATATATTTAAGGAGATTTATTATAAGGAATTGGCTGTTGAGACCGTGGAGGCTGACCGATCCCGAGATCTGGGGTCCGCAGGCTGGAGCCCCAGCCAAGCTGAGGAAGTGCCAGTCCATCCGAATCTGAAGACAGAAGATGCCTGATGTCCCCCCGTTTAGAGACAACCAGGCAGAGAGAGTACCCCTTCTCCCTTCTGCCACCTTTCTGCTCTCCTCCGGCCCCCCAGGGCCTGGAGGGGGCCCCCACCCTAGGGAGGGCCGGCCGCTTTACTCAGCCTACTGATTCAGATGCTCCTCTCAGGCAGAAACGCCCTCACAGACACCCCAGCAGCAATGCTTCAGCAAATATCGGGGTGCCCTGTGGCCCAGGCAAGCTGACAGATAAAATTCATCATCATTTAATAGATCTCAGTGTGAATTTAAATTTGAACATGTAACTCGGACATAAATTTGGAATAAATAAAATAATTTAGGTACCTAAGATATTTCGATCTTAGGAGAAGCACGGATACTTGGGGGAGAGTAAGGAATAAGAGCTTTTTCATATCCATGTGCCCCCAGTTTTGCCGGGACCACCCCCACACCTGACACCTGCTCGTGGACATGGAGACGTTCCGGATGCTTCCTGCGCCCCTTGCCAAGACCTCTCAACCCCACCCCTGTCCGCAGCCATGTTGTGAGACTGGCTCCTCCCAGGTGGCGGTCACCGCTGGGCAGGTGCAGTCCGGTCATTGTCTCACCTGCGGCTCGATTCCCGCTTGGGGCTCCACTGGGACCCGCTCTGCACGTAACACCTCGACCTGGACATGTAAGGGAGCCAATCCCCACAGGCCCCTCTTTGATCGAGGGCCCTCCACCGCCAATGGACAGGTGCTCCCCTGCTTTGGTCCTTCAGGCAGACAGGTATCAGGTGCACCCCGTAAACCTGCCCGGGAAACCCTAGCAAAACCGAGCACCAGCTGCCCTTGCTGGGAGCCAGCTCAGTCTCCCCTCCTCCCCTGTTCTCGGCTCTGGCTCCCTGAGACCCCATTCCTTAAGGAGGCTCCCTTCACAGGCAAGCCTTTGTCTGACTCTGACTTCTGGGGACCTGAGAATCTGTTGGGTTTTGTTATGTGATGTTATTCTGCTCTCAAAAACCTCTTTAATGAGCCGAAAGTGGCCGTTGCATTCAGTGACTAATCTAAAAATTCAGCTGGAGTCCCAAAATGTCATCATGACTTCTTTCAAGATGCAGGCACTTCACATCAGCCAGTCACCGAGTCAGCACGGACCCCCGAGATGAACCGGCGCTGCCCTGCGGAGATGGAGCCAAGCACTTTCAAGCTGTTGGCAAATCTGGGTTCTCGAGTGTTCTGACTGCGGGCCTGTCTGGCAGCGAGGCTGTCTGAGTCATGAATGTTTTATTTTTTTTATCCCAAACACTGAAATGTCAGCTCAGTGATACCATTTATTAGGACTGCCAAAAGCCAGCGTGAACAGAGCCCCCCACACGACTCCTAAGGGCCCACCCACACTCGCTGGGCATCTGCTGGGACCGCAGATGGGCAGGCCCGTGTGGGTGGGAGCTGAAGGGAGGAAACTCCCTCCCTCCCTGTTCTCAGCAGCCCCTTCAGGGAGGAACCCAGCCAAGCCAGGGGGTGATGGTATGGGGGTACAGAGCTCGCCACCCCAAGATGTACCTCTGTGTATGCAGACGGCTCTCAGCAAAGGGCAATTTTAGCTGAAAAACTTCCGCCCCCCCACCCCTCAGCTGCCTAGAAGAACTTGAATCAGGGGCCTTGCCCATGGTCAGGGACTGTCAGCGGTCATCCCTTCTCGGCCCACCCCCAGGGCAGAGCCCCCTTTCACTGACTGAGCATCTGCTCTTCTTGTCCTGCGGTGACCCTTCGAAGCCCCCAAGGCACCCGACCTCACCCCCAGCTCAGCCTGTCCCGTGTGCCTCAGCCCCCCTTTCTGTCTCTGCACCTCTCCTGCACGATGTGGGGTCTTTGCCCCTCGCGTGTATGTGGGCCTCCCACACATATGTGTGTGTTACATGTGGTGTTTCCTCTAATCGGTCTCATGTCTGTTTGGTCATTAGACTGAGCAAAGACCCTGGAGGGCAGAGGAGAGTGTGCCCTTCCCCTACCGTGGCCACCAGGCAGGGCGAGCGCGTGGCTCTCACTCGGGCTGGTTCCTCAAATCTAGTCAACAGCCCTGGCAGCTGTGGCTCAGTTGGTTGGAGCATTAGCTCGTAAATGGTAAAGGTCATGAGTTCGATTCCCAGTCAGGGCACGTGCCTGGCTTGCGAGCTACGTCCCCAGTAGGGGGCGTGTGTGCAAGAGACAACTGATTGGTGCTTGTCTCCCTCCCCTCCACTCTCTAAAAATAAATTGTCCTACAGTTTTGCAAAATGATTTTCATTGGGAGTAAAGGGATAAAGGGAACGCGGGCTCTCTTTGTGTTAATTCTTGCAACTTTTCTTTGAACAATTTTCTCAGTAAAACTTTCCATTGAAAAACTGTGAGAGGCCCTGGCTGGTGTGGCTCAGCTGGTTGGGCGTCATCCCACAAACTGAGGGGTCTTGGGTTTGATTCCTGGTCAGGGCACATGCCTGGGTTGTGGGTTTGGTCCCCAGTCAGGGGGTGTATGAGAGGCTACCAATCGATGTTTCTCTCGCACATCGATGATTCTTTCCCTCTCTTTCTCCCTCCCTTCCCTTCTTCTTCCCCTTTTTTTAAAACTGTGAGATGATTTTTAAAATGGCATGAAATTGTATACCTAGCCAAGGCAGTGTCCCCTGCTTGACTCATCAAAACACCCTCCTCACCAAACAGACAAACACAGAACAACAAGAGGAAAAGTATGAAAATGCATGTGTGTGCAAGAGCGTCACTCAAAACAAAGCAAGCGTCACCCCGGAAAAGCCGGGACGTGGGGCAGAAGCGCTCAGCTGTGCGGGGCTGTTGGAGCCGTATGCCTGCCCCACTCCACCTAGGGGTGGGCCGAGGGGGCTAGGCACCCAATCCCTGTGTGTGGGGACAGGGACCAAGAGCATCCTGCCAGGGCTGGACCAGGCTTCTCTTGTCCATGATGGGTCCTCATTCCACACCCACACCGCCGACAGGCACGTGCTGACGGGGCAGCTAGAGAAGCAGGGACAGCCCACCATCTGCGTCAGCCGTGCAGGGTGACAGGTGAGCATGGCCGACACTGGAGCCGATTCCAGAAGGCCTGACCCGAAGAGATGAACACTGGTGAGGACAGAAAGTAAGTGTGTGCACACACACACATACCACACTTTCTTTCTCTCCCCTTCTTTCTTTTGCCCTTGGCCCTGGTATCTGCTCTTCACAGAGCAGGCAAAATCCAGTCCCTCCGTGACAGCCGGCGCTTCTGCCTCCAGAGGTTAAAGACACTGTCAGGTTGTTTTGTCACTGCCTCCGCCACCGCCACACCTGCCCCTCTGAGAAATCCATTAGGAAAAGTGTGTTAAAAGGTCCTTGGAATGTGTGAGCTGCTATTTTTCTCTAGAGGTCAAGGGGCACGGCCCTCCTGGCCCTGTGTGCTCGAAGGCCTGGAACATCGATCATGGAGGCAGCCTCCAGGGCCCCTGCGTCCAGGGCCTGCTTCGGTGTCCCATCGCGAGGAACGTGTCTCATTTGTACTGCGTGTCTCAGACTCGTGGGACCACAGGCACCCATCTAAAGAACAAAAGCAGGAGTTATTTTATTCATCCACGAAAATGAGAAAGCATAGAGCAGAGAGGTTAAGAACTTCCCTTGAGGTCACACAACCAGGGGAGTCAAAGCTGGGGTTTCAGCCCAGAGTCCCTGCCCAGCCTGCTTCCCCCTCCACCTCCTTGGGACAGTTTGAATATCAATTATGAAAGAGGAAGCTACCGCTCACTTCCCTTAAATTCCAGTGAAAGTCAAGGACATTTCAGCTTTTCAGTTCAACAGATAGAGCGTACTTCGGTTCCACAGCACTTAGGTAAGCAGTAAATATGTTTGCAAAGTGTCACGGAGGACGAGTTGGAACTGTCCTGGGGCATCCTCTCCCACCTTTCTTCTCAGGTAGGGGAACTGACATGGAGTAAGGAGAGGCGATCTGACCCAGCACCCACTGAACCCCGCCCCCCGTGCCCAGCGCCAGACCGGTGGCAGTGTGGGTCACTTGAATCTCCACACCGCCTCCTGCAGCGGGCCCCATTCATTCCACCCCGCCTCTGACCAGGACTCAAGGACTGAGAGAGGTCAAAGAACCTGCTCAAGGTCACATGGTTGGTAAGGAGCAGTAGCTGGAGTTGAGGCCAGGTCACACTAACCTCAAAGGTCACTCTCAAGATGCCACCATGCCATCCCTGCCCTACCCAGTAGCCCCAGGGCTGCAGGAGTGTTTTGCATGGGGCAGACTTTGTTTTGCGCCCTGGCTCTGCCACTTCCCGCCCAGACAGCGTTACTTCTGGGGAGGCAGTTTAGCTACTTCTTCAAGATTCAGTTTCTTTGTCTGTGAAATGGGCGCTATGACAGCCCCTGCCTGGCAGGGTCATTGCAAGGTCTGAGACAGCCTGCGTGAGTCCCCAGCCCCAGGCTCGGCCCTGGTCCACAGGCTTTGTTCTCCTGTTTAGTGACTACGCGTGTGCGTGTGTGTGCGCACCCTTCATGTGCTCACCGGTCTCCAAAATGACCCCCAGCGGTCTCCACCCCCTGGTAGTCACACCCTGGCGTATATTCCTCCCAAATGCACCAGTCAGTGTGTGCGACCAATAGAATTCAGCAGGAAGGGTATCTGATTCTCAGAACAAGGCATTAAAGACTCTGCCCTCAATCTCGGTCTACCTATCTTCTTCTGTAGCTACCTATGTATCCTACCTACTTATCTACCTACCTACCTACCTACCTATCACTTATCTTCCTACCTATCTACCTACCTGCCTATCTACCTACCTACCTACCTATCTATCACCTGTCTACCTATCCATGCAGCTGCCTGCCTACCTATCACCTATCTATCATCTATCCATCTGTCTATCTACCCGTGCACCTATGTATCCGCCTGATCACCTGGGGATGCCAGCAGCCACGTCACGATTGGCTCTGTGGATAGGCATGCAAGGCCCAGAACTGAGGCCTCTGGCCGACGGCTAGCAGGGAGCTGAGGCCACCCGACAAGCACATGGGTGAGCGTGGAGTGGGCCCCTCCAGCCCCCGCCCACAGAGTGACCGCAGCCGTCTGAGAGGCCTGGAGCCAGACCCACCCAAACAAGCCACTCCCTGTCCTTGACCCTCAGAAGCTGGGTGAAATAGTCAATGCTTGTTGACTTAGAAAAGCAAAACACTGAGTTTGGAGTTCTTTGTTCCACAGGAGTGGACAAGGAAGACGCTGTCACCTGACGGGGGTGACGCGATGACAGTGTTCAGAGCCTCTGGCCGAGCCCAGAGTCCTGGCCGGCCAGGCCAGGGGTCTGCAGAGACGCATCCCCTGGCTCAGGAGTCCCCCCTTCAGCCGCCAGGTGCGTCCTTCCCCTGGCCTGCTTCACTAGGTCCTCATTTAGAGGCAGCTTTTCACGGTCTTTAAACAGAATCCCGTTCCAAGCCATCAAGCAATGAAAACAAAGGTGTTTGTCGTGAGGAGAAATAAAGCCTGCTCTTCATTCGCATGTCAGCCGTGGGGAGGACGTGAGTGCGCTGGGCGAGTTCCTTGAATGTGGGCTTCTGTTTTGATCTGAAGTGCAAATCAGCATCCAAGCTCAGATGTGGGGGCCGAAGGGAAAGTTAATGAGAATGCGGGATGTTTTACAGAAATGTGTTTCTCTCCGTTGTTTTCCCCAGGCTGATGGGATCACCCATCTGCTTAAGATATAATTGAGTGGGGAAGTGAGAAGAGAGGAAAAAAGACAGAGTCTGAAAATGTAAGTCCGAACCAGAAGCCTGGGGGTAGCTGCAGAGGCTGACCTTGAACTTCGGGGTCTTTGTGAAGCCAAAGGTGGTTGTCTATGAGCCAGAAACTGTGTCAGCAGCTTCCAGCCTGTGTTAGTCACGAGGGACATTCACAGATGTCCTGGTCCTCCTCCTTTGGGGCACAGAACAGGCTTTCAATCAATTCTCTCTCCCCTTTAAAGTTATGCAGGTCCATGGGACTGATTCCAGCCAATAAAATGCAAGCACAGATGACCTGTGCCCCTTTCAAGTGGAAACTTTAAGAGCAAGAGACCACGGAAGCCTCCGTTGCCACACACTGCAGGCAGCCTGGCTCTCTGAGCCCCGATGAACTGAGCATCCCAGCTCGCCCTGGTCATGTCATGGGGGCACTATGTCCTTTTGTTAAGTTAAGCTACTGAGATTCAGTGGGAGTGAGTGGAGGAGGGAGTGTTTGTTACACAGCATAATCCAGCCTGCCTGACTAATACACAGACTTAGAAACAAAGTCCATGACTTGTTAAATCTTTATTCACTCAGTAGAGATTTACCAAGCTCTAAGTCTGTACCAGACTACATCCCTGAGGCAGCTCCTCGGACAATAAGAGACACTCAACACTTGTTCAATAAATAATGTTAAATAAATGAATAATCATAGTAGTGACTATTAGGAGCATAAAGCTGGGCACATAGCATGCGTTCAATCAATGATATATGCACCGAATTCCTTCAACAGCCCTGGGAGGTGAAGACTAGCACTATATTTATGTTTACATATCAGAAACATTGAGTGTAAAGAAGTTAGTCACTCACTATGAATTATATAACGAATAAGGTGCAACCCTCGCCGTTCAGCCCGGGCAGGCTGTCTGCGAATCCAGGTTGTGCTCTTCAGCATGGTATCCTGCTGTCGCTACTCAACTGAGTGAATGAAAGAGAACAAAGATGATGCGTGTGTCTCTGAGGCTTTACAACATAGTGGGGACACGGATGTGCACAGGCAACTCCCCTGAACCTGACGGAACAGGGACGGTTTTACAGAGAAAGCGACCCGTGAGCTGGGTGCCGAGGAGGAGGAGCTCAGAGGGACTCACACGCAGACAGGGCACTCATGGCAAAGAGAGTGATGGGCGTGGTGATCGGCGCCCCCACATCACAGGAGAGAGAGATCCTTCATCACTCTGCACCCTGTCACCTGTCTGAGCAAGTCCTCAATGGTGACAAGGACGCCCAGAGGAGGAGACAGCGGGGCCGCACCCTGCAGACCCCTTGCCTTTCAAGACCACCATCCCATCTACAGTAGATTGATTGATTGATTGATTGTTTATTCAGTCTCTCCACCAAGCCTGGCCCTGGGTGATGGCGGCGAGTCACTGCGGGTTCCCAGGGCCAGGCTGCCCCCAGGGGAGGCTGCACAGGACAGGCCAGGCCAGGCTCAGGAAAGAATCCTGACCGGATGAGTGACTTTGGGAGGGTTTCAAACAAGTGTCCCCATTCCCAGCCCCTTCTCAGCCAACCGTGTCAAGTTGCTGACCTGGACCTTGGAGTGTCCAAGAGAGGCTGGGTCAGCAGAAGCTTTATCCAAAGCCATCCTCATGTCCCTAATCTCTCCTGGCCTCCAGGTGCTTTTGTAATGATCACACCAGCACGGGGAGCTTTGTAAAGATCCCGGCAGCCTCACACAGGAGCCGTGAGGTTTGAGGCAGGGCGTCTGGGGGCGGCCAGGGGATCAGCTTCCCCAGAAGCTTGTGTCCGCTTGGCTCTGCTTTGGAGGCCACTAAATTCCTGCCCGACTTCAGGAGAAAGATTTCCCCAAATCCTCTGCACTCGGAGTGTGGGAGGCGGGATCAGATGTAACATGTACAGCCTATCCAGACTCCGCCGCTCTCTCTGCTCCGGAACTGAGCCGGATCAGGTGTGCTCCGCCTGGCTGCAGACGCTGGACCAGATGGGCCTTCAATCTGCATCCACAGCACCAAAAGGCCCAAGTTTCGGACCTCACACTGCCTGGACTCACCCCTCAGCCACAGACCGACTCGCCAAAACTCAGTCCAACATTAACTTGTAAAAAACCAATTTTCCAAAAGACCCATGGACAGTGAGAAAAACTCACACAATCAGGATTGTTTTTCTGGATGCCCCTCCTATTCAGTCCGTCCCTGCCCTGCAAATATTTGTCTTAAATTTTTTATCTAAATGATCAGTCAGCAAACTGGACACTCGGTGAATGGTCCTTCAGAGGCAGCTTGCTGGTATTTGCCAAGTTGAGCTACGCCAGCCCCTCAGCTGGTGGATTCGAAGGCTTCTGAACAGCTCTTCCCTCCCCCAGACAGAGTTTGAGAGCATCTGCCCAAAGAGTTTTCATAGTCTCGACCCGCCTAGCCGGGGGCCTCTGTGTGTGAATACAGGAAACAGTTGCGACCATCCCTCATGTAAACGCAACACCCCTCTCCAGAGCGGCGAGAAGGTTTGAGTGTTGAAAACTTGTCCGCTCTTTCGGTACTTAAATCAGGGCGCTTCCTCTGACCTCGCGGGAAAGTCATTACGAAAGAGCGGGCTCCTGGCAGGTGCGTACGTTACAAGTGACACGCTTTAACAACACCTCGTGTAAATCAGTCATTGCCATAAAATGGAAATGGCAGTCACAAATTGCCTCCTTATTACAGCCGCGTCTGATCTACGAGGCAACACTGACAGGATATAACAGGGAACCGGAGAGGTAGAGCGTTCCACGTGGAGCATAAAAGATAATCATTTTTCAATTTGCAATAATACAATCTCTCTTATTTTTTGACATCGCAGAATCCTACATCAAAGCTGGAAGGATCCTTCAGGCCTGTATCGAAGCCCTTCATTTTACAGAGGAGAAGGCCGTGGCTTGCGAGGGGGTGAGTCTGCCCCAGGTCACTCAGAGAGAGCCTGGGAGAGCCACTGTCTGGACACATAGCCCACCAGGAGGAGGCTCCGTGGCTCCGCCCACTTTCTTTGCTGAATCTGCAAAGGCAGGAGGTCTACTTGAGTCCGCCCCCAACAGGGTCCAGGGGAGCCAAACAGGGGACACCCGACCCCTCCGTCAAAAAGCTCAGATTCGAGCACAGTCGAGAGGTCAGGTTTAAGCCTTGCCTCTGTGACCTAGGGCAAGCCATTCATCTCCCCGGGTTCAGTTTCTTTGTCTGCCAGGCGAAGCTGATCTCACCTATGAGCCATTCTGGGTACTATGATTAAACGAGGCATTTGACCTGTTCGGAGCCATATTCATGACGCTTTCTAGTAGGCTCTAGAAAAAGGCTGACATTGCCAAGGGACAGCAAGTGCCGTCACTGTTCTGGGGACGCTGATCCTCAAGGTCTGCATCCTCCAGCCGCTGGCCCAGATGTGTCTCCCTGGAACCCGTACAGATCTGCCCCTCCTGGGTACCCACACAGACATAATCAACCTGTCCCCCAACTTACAGTCACTGCCAATCCCAAAGGGCTTCTGATTCTGGAATTTGGAATCCTAAAACAATGCAGTGGCACACGCGGGCACCTCTGACATGCTGCCAGCTTCGGGCCCATCACCCAGAATGGAAGCTGCCTGAAGGGCTGGATGTTCTGGTCCTTCACTCCACATATTTTCACGGAGAGCCTACCCTAAGCAGGACTCTGAGCTACATACTAAGATACTGTAAACGTACAAGGAGCACAGCGGACACACATCTGCTTTAATAGACTGAGGCATGCAATTAAGAGTCAAAAAGTAGACTTCTGGTCAAGATGGAGGCATAGGTAAACACACTTCACCTCCTTGTGCAACCATAAAAAGAATTACAAGTAGATCTCTAAACAAATAACACCCAGAACCATCAGAAAATCAAGCTGTATGGAAGTCAGACAACCAAGGATTTAAAGAAGCCACATTCATCCAGGAGGTAGAAGGGGCAGAGTCACGGAAGCGGGTGAGAGGCGTGGAAGTGCAGGGCAGCATGGAGAGACAGCAGTAGCAGTGGAATGGACGGTCCCACATTCACATGTGGTGGATAAAAATCAGGAGGGATACCTTGGGAGCGAGCGATCCCAGCCCCAGGCCAGACCATACAGCTCAGTGTTCTAGCACTGGGAAGATAAATCCCAATAATTTCTGGTTGTAAAAACCAGTGGGGGTTGGAGCAGCAGAAGAAATTGATGGATTTTCAGGAGACTCCGTTTAAAGGGGCTGAATGGATTTAAACACACTCAAACCCACCCACTCTGGGATTCACCACCAGAGCAACAGCTGGAAGGGTACCAGCCATATACCGAGAGTGGGTGAAGCGATGGGAAATGGGGCAAGTGCCAGGCAAACCTCCAGCAGCCAGGCAGCAGCACTGTCCCCTCTCCAAGTCCTCCCCCCACACACAGAGCCACAAAGTAGTAAAGTGGATCGCCCTACCCTGGCGATGACCAAAGGCTCCCCCCTAGAATTTACAGGTGCCTTTTCTACAATAGGCCAAACTAAGACACGGAGTCAAAGCAGCTCTACCTAACACACAGAAACAAACACAGGGAGGCTGCCAGATTGAGGAGACAAAGAAATATGGCCCAAATGAAAGAACAGAACAAAACCCCAGAAAAAGAGCTAAATGGAGTGGAGATAAACAATCTTTCAGATGCAGAGGTCAAAACACTGGTGATCAGAATGCTCAGAGAATTCACTGAGTAAGGCAACAACATGAAGGAAGAAATGAAGGTTACACTAAGTGAAATAAAGAAAAATCTACAGGGAACCATCAGTGGAGGGAAGAAAGCCAGGATTGGAATCAATGGTTTGGAACATAAGGAAGAAATATGCATTCAACCAGAACAGAAAGAAGGAAAAAGGAACTTAAAAAAAAGAGGATAGTGTAAGGAGCTTCTGGGACATCTCCAATTGTACCAACATCTGAATCACAGGGATGCCAGAAGGAGAAGAGAAAGAGCAAGAAATTGAAAACTTATTTGAAAAAATAATGAAAGAAAACATATAATTTGGCAAAGAAAATAGACATATAAGCCCAGGAAGCACAGACAGTCCCAAAAAGTTGGACCCAAATAGGACCATGCCGAGGCACATCATATTCAAAATGCCAAAGGTTAAAGATAAAGAGAGAATCTTAAAAGCAGCAAGAGAGATGCAGAGAGTTACCTACAAAGGAGTTCCCATGAGACTGTCAGCTGATGTCTTAAAAGAAACTTTGCAAGCAAGAAGGGGAATGGCAAGAAGTATTCAAAGTGATGAAAAGCAAAGACCTAGATTACTCTATCCAGCAAAATTCTCATTTAGAATGGAAGGGCAGATAAAGAGCTTCCCAGACAAGGTAAAGCTAAAGGAGTTCACCATCACCCAGCCCTTACTACAGGAAATGTTAAAGGGACTTATCGAAGAAAAAGAAGAAGATCAACACTATGAACTAATATTAAAATGTGATCAGAGTGGCGTGGTCAGGCGGTAGGCACAGACGCGGCTGTTGCACTCAGCCAGCCCCGTTCAGATTAACCACTGACTGTACCGCCCCGTTAGAAACGTGTCACGCCACTGCTGGTGTCAGACAGTCAAGGAAGGTGTCTTTGAGGGCTTAGTACTGAGCAAGATCTGAATAATGAGCAGTTGGCCACAAGTGCATAGAAGAGAAGCAGGCTCCAGGAGACAGGACCATCCCGGGAAGAAGAACTGCTGCGAGAAGAAGCTTGGAGGACGAAGAGAGAACCAGAGAGAAGGCCACCAGGGTGACCAGCACACGGCCATCGGACAGGCCAGTGAGGGCTGCAGGAGTCAGGGATGGAATCTGGGGGTTATTCGGACTGTGGTGAGGAACATGGAAGACTTGTGAGCAGGGGTCGGGGGTAGCTTGGATTTTCATTTTTAAAAGACGACCTGGCTGCTTTGTAGAGAGGCAACAGCAGCTCCTTGGGGCCTGGTCGTGCCTCCCACGCCTCTGCCTTCCAACAGCCTCCCCCCAAATCGAAAAATGGATGCGCCTGTGCTTTCTCAAGGGCTGAAGGAGGCCATTCCTGATCTGAGCTGACTGTTTTTCAGACGCCCACCTCTCTCCACATCCACTGCTGAGCAAAAGGGAGACATTCTCACAGACTTTGGCTTCTGATGGTGTCGGAGCTGTTTACGATGAGCCCCGCTTAGACGGTGGTCTGTGGCGTGGGCTCAGGGCCTCCCGCACCAGGGAGCCCCACAGAGCACCTTATGCTGCTTCTGGGGGGAAAAATGGGTATCTTGTATCTTTCTCACTCACACATCCTCGTGCATAGCGGCCTTGCTGAGGAGCCCCCTCCGCTACGATGGGAAAATGAAACTGTCATTCAAGAGAAGTCCTGCTGGGGATTGCTGTTAGCACCTCGAATTTTGCAGTCGGGACTTTGTGTGTGATTTTCTCATTTTGCAGATTGAATTGCTGCTTGTCAACAGTGCTTGTCTTTCATCACTTCTCTAAAGTAACTCCTTTCTTTCCCCAGCCCGCTCCTCATCTCTTCTCCTCAGCCACGCATCCCAGAGGGAACGTCTCGGTGGGGTCAGCAGAAGCTCTCGAAGGGGAGGCAGGGCAAGCTGGGAGCCCCCTGAGGTCTTCAGAAAGTGTTAGCGCCATTCGTGATGACATTGTTGGATACCCAACCAACACGCCTTCGTCCCTTCTCCTTCCTAACAGATGCATGCAACCAAGTGCTTCCCAGGAAAACAACCCACCTCCAGCTCCAGGGTGATCCCTTGCAATGATTGGCTCAGGAATGGTCCTGTGACCAAATCTGAGCCAATGAAAGGAAAGGAGATGCCTGGGAGAAAACTTTCTTTATTCAACAACTACTATGTGGTACTCTGTTCCAGGCACCTCCCCAAGTGCAGGGAATACACCACTCGTGACATTTTTTAAAAAGAAAAGAAAAACAGAAGTCACTGCCTTCATGAAGAGAAACAGAAAATGAACAAAATCAATCCTAATGCATGTATTGAATATTTGGTGGAGGTCAGTGAAACAGAGGGCAGTCAAGCCGGAAGAGGCGAGGAGGGAGAAGAGGTGGTGCTGGGCAGTTCCTGCCGCTCAGGGGTCTGGAAGGGACTCCGGCTTTTACACAGGGACACGGGCAACACCAGAGGGCTCTGGGCAGAAGCACGTCTTGATTCAATGTACGTGTTAGCAGGATCCCTTTCGTGGCTGTTTGGGGGACAGACTGAAAGGATCTTTCCTCTGTCTTCTGGAAGAGCTTCCGGAAGCAACCTCTCTCCTCCCTTGGTGTCATTATGCACAGCCTCCCCAACCCTAACGGAGTCTGATGGCACTCCAGGGAGGAGACACAGCCAAGAGGATTGCAGGGACGTGACGACAAAACTACAGAATTTGATCAGCTGGGAAGCCCGCCGTGCACTTGAACTTCCACTTCTGGGAGTCAATAATCATCCTTGTGGTTTAAATCTAACCTATGTCAGGTTTTCTTCTTGCACGCAAAATCTTCCTAACTAGTTCATCTTCCCACCTATTATCCATCACTCACCAACATTAAGATAATGGGACTACGTTAGGAAAATATACCACCATCAATAAAATAAATATAACGATTCCTTAAAATGTTGTTACATTCCTTAAAACAAAGTATCAGAAACAGTCTTAGTGGCGGGAATTACTTTTAAAATTAACCTCAGTACTCCATGCCCTGGCTGGCATAGCTCAGTGGATTGAGCATGGGCTGCAAACTAAAGGGTCACAGGTTTGATTCCCAGTCAGGGTACATGCCTGGGTTGCAGGCCGGGTCCCCAGTAGGGGGCACTCGCGAGGCAACCACACATTGATGTTTCTCTCTCTCTTTCTCCCTCCCTTCCCCTCTCAAAAAATAAATAAATAAAATCTTTAAAAAAAAAAAAGGGAAGAAAAAATAAATAAATAAATAAATAAAATAAAATTAACCTCAGTGCTCCAAAGCATCAGCATGTATCTGGATTTTAAAGTAATCAAGCCATCATCTCCTCTTGCACAGAACACAAAGGCTCAATAACAGAGCCTCACAGTCGATCGAGTGCCACCTGCGAACCAAAGGATTCCCAGTCAGGGCACATGCCTGGGTTGTGGGCCAGGTCCCCAGTAGGGGGCATGCAAGAGGCAGCCACGCATTGATGTTTCTCTTCCTCTCTTTTTCCCTCCCTTCCCTTCTCTCTAAAAATAAATAAATAAAATCTTTTTTTAAATGTCAGACTATCTGGGGGACACACAGGTGGAATCACTGAGCACGACCTCCAGCTTATTAATGTCTGTTGGAGGTGAGAGACCAGTCTGTGTCAGCTGAACAGACAGAAGATGGAAGACTTATCTGTTTATTTTGATAAATGTAAATGAATTCTATTACTTGTCAAAATGTTATCAAAACCCCCATGAAATGAGCTACCCCCCCCTTTTTTTTCTTTTCAGGCTGAAAGGAGTGAAGGGGGAGAGAAATGAATGCTCCAGACAGATTGCTTTGATTTGAAATGAAAACAAACTACTTTAGGGGAAAAAAAAACGGGGGCTTTCATTATTTGGGAGACCTTGGCATTCTTGCAGATACATTCATGAATTAATCATTAAAGCCCTGAAATGTGGAATAAATCATGTAGTTTCAATGCCAGCCCACGATAACGGGGCCTCAAATGGTTATTAAGACACAGCACTCCAAGCTGCTGCCGCCCAGAATGACTTTTCTCCAGATATAAAGTGGACGCCGTGTGTGTGTGTGTGTGTGTGTGTGTGCGTGCGCGTGCGTGCGCGCGCGTGTGTGCATGTGTGTGTGTGGCAGCCCTGGGGTCCCAAGCTGGAACTGTGCAAGCCAGCTCCCCTCGTGTGTCACCACGCATTAACGCTGTTTAGTAGCTGCTAATGGAGTGGTTCCGTCTGCTAGAGGCTCTGTTGAGTGCGAGATCAAAAGAGGGCAGCGCGGCTTTTAAATTATTAGCACTAATTAGGCAAATCAAAGAGGAGGAGGGCAAAGAGACCTGCAAACGCATTAAAAGAAAGCGAGGGGATCACTCCCTGCCTGATCCTGTCAAGATCGAGGCGCCCAACAGCCAATTAGCGCCCAAGACCCTTCTGGAGAGGCGAGAGAATGGGCTGGCCTGCCCCCGGTAGAAGCAGGATGGCTTCATTACCTGACTCCCTAATTAAAATGTAAAGGTCGCTGATTGTTGCATAATTAAATAAAGTGGCAGGCAGTCAGCGCCAGCTATCCAGGAGTTGCTAGGCCCTGGCGTTGTGAAAGCTGTATCCCAGCCTGCAACGCGGTCCCGGGCTTGAGCTGTCCGCGGTGCTGACGGGCAGCTGCCTCCTGCTAGGCCTGGGAGAGCGCAAGGGGCTCTAAGGGGCTCTTCTATCCGATTTCCTCCGTAACCCGTTTTCAAACTGATGACTCAGAAAAGAAGAAGGAGGGTGAGGCGGCGAGGGTGGAAAGCCGGCAGGCCTAATTAACTCCCCGCCACTGCAACCTTCATAGGTCCTGAAGCTGAGATTGTCTCCTGTTGATGTAACCTTTATTCCTCTTTTTCTTTTCTTTCTTTTTTTTTTTTTTACCTGCCTGGAAGAGACACTATTTCCTTAAGAACTTGACGGGCAGCTAATCTCAGGTTTGACACACAACCTAAGGCTGCCGAGCACCATGCGCTATCTCTTTGGAACATTGGCAGGTGTGAGAGGGTGACGGGCGGTGGGCCAGACACGGGGATCCTGGGCCAGGAAAGCGGGCTTTTAACTTCAGGGGCTGGCAGCGACGGGTTCTCTCCCCGCCGGACAGTGGAAGGTTGTGCCGGGAGAGTCTTGTCTGCTCAGGCCTTTAGGAGCGACCTTTTTTTTCTTCTTCTTCTTTTTTCTAATCAACTCCTCTTTCTCTGTATCCTGTCCTGTTTCCTCTCTCCTCTTTATTCTCTCTTCTTTCTTCCTCATCTTCTCTCCCAAACTTCTGCTTCCTCTTCTCTGTCTTCCTCCCTGCTCCCTTCTTTCCCTGTCTTTATTTCTCCCTTTTTGCGCCCCATCTCTGGCTGGCCTATGACCACTACAACCAGAACAAGTGTAAAGTTCTTGTTCACTCACTCTCTGATCTTTTTTTTTTTAATTTTTTTAAAATTATTTTATTGTTGTTCAATTACGCTCCCTTGGTTTAGGTCCTTTCTGCTGGGAGGTTCTGAATTACCATTGGCTCTGCCAGCGACCTTGAACAAAGGCTGGAGTGACATTGGATGGGAGATTTAGAATCAGGAGCCATGACACAAAGTAGGCCTATGAGTTCGTGGGGGCCTGGCTGTAGGAACAGATAGAACCGTTTAATGATTTCACACAACAGGAGTTTATTCCTACCAGATAAAGTAGAAATTAGCAGTCTATTTTATTTCTGATAAACCAGCCTCACTGTCCACATGACCGTACAAGGCAGGTGCGGGTCCGGGCTGGCTCCTCTCCTCACCGTCACGCAAAGTTCCAGGCTAAGGGCAGATCTGACATCTCTGATGGATGCCCTCCCAGACAATCAGGAGGGGAAACAAGTGAAGAGTGTGGGTGGGAGATTTGGGGGGCATGGCCCTGGAAGTGCCACACCCCACCTTCTCTTACGCTCTGTTGGCCAGGACTGAGTCACCTGACCATGTGTAACTGACCGTGTATAAGGAGTGGTGGGAAATGCCTTCCGCCACGTGCCACAAGGGGGAGAAAGCTGGCACTGGTGAGCATTTACACGTCTCTGACAAATGAGAGATGGGACAGGTGGTGAGGAGTCACTGGCAGAAAAGTTAAGGCTACACCAAGACCTGTGTCCACACAACAGCAAAGAAACAAGACTTGCCACAGCCCTTGGCCTGGGGGAGGGTGACGGACAGAGTCGAACAGCCAGAAAACCACTTCTGACCAGTCAGGATGCTCTGCAGGGCATAGGACTCAGTTTCAGAAGCAGACAGGTAATGGAATTAAATCCAGATCCACTTTGTTCTTTCTTTTTTTCAATATGTATTTCTAATGAATTAATATTTTATTTATTGATTTGGAGGTGGGGAGAAGCATCAGTTTGTTGTTCCACTCACTGATGCATTCATTGGTTGATTATTTTTTTAATATATTTTATTGATTATGCTATTACAGTTGTCTCATTTCCCCCCCTTTCTTCCCCTCCACCCCTTTACCCCCCCTTTCCCCACCCTTTAGTTTTGTCCATAGGTCATACACATAAGTTCTTTGGCTTCTACATTTCCTATACTATTCTTAACCTCCTCCTGTCTGTTTTCTACCTACCATTTATGCTACTTATTCTCTGCACCTTTTCCCCCTCTATCCCCCTACCACTCCCCTGTTGATATCCCTCCACGCCTTATATAAATCCCTTTAACATTTCATACAATAAAGGCTGGGTGATGATGAACTCCTTGAACTTGACCTTATCTGAGAAGCACTTGATCTGCCCTTCCATTCTAAATGAGCATTTAGCTGGATAGAGTGTTCTTGGATGTAGGTCCTTGCCTTTCATGACTTGGAATATTTCTCTCCAGCCCTTTCTTGCCTGCAAGGTCTCTTTTGAGAAATCAGCTGACAGTCTTATGGAATTCCTTTGTAGGTAACTGTCTCCTTTTCTCTTGCTGCTTCTAAGATTCTCTCCTTATTTTTAATCTTGGGTAATGTAATTATGATGTACCTTGGTGTGTTCCTCTTTGGGTCCAACTTCTTTGGGAGTCTCTGAGCTTCCTGGACTTCCTGGAAGTCTATTTCCTTCACCAGCTTGGGGAAGTTCTCCTTCATTATTTGTCCAAATAAGTTTTCAATCCCTTGGTCTTCCTCTTCTCCTTCTGGCACCCCTATGACTCCAATGTTGGGACGTTTAAAGATGTACTGGAGGTTTCTAAGCCTCTCCTCATTTTTTGAATTCTTGTTTCCTCATTCTTTTCTGGTTGGATGCTTTTTTCTTTCTGCTGGCCCACTCCATTTATTTGAGTCCCAGTTTCCTTCTCATCCCTATTGGTTTCCTGCAGATTTTCCCTCATTTCTTTTATTGTATCCTTCATTTGTTCAACTAATTGTGACCATCTTTCTTCCAATCCTGTGAGCATCCTGATTACCAGTGTTTTGAACTGTGCATCTGATAGGTTGGCTATCTCTTTGTTGCTTAGTTGTATTTTTTCTGAAGCTTTGATCTGTTCTTTCATATGGGCCATTTTTTTTTTCCTCAGTGTGCCTGTTACTTTAAGGGGCAGAGCCTTAGGTGTTCACCAGGGCGGGATAACCCATGTTGTTGTGTTGTGACGCAGCCTGTGGGGTGGGTCCTGAGAGAACGATGAGGCTTGCTCCGTTCTCTGAACTTCCCCTGCTACCCACAGGCAAGTTGGGCCCTTCTTTGCTGGCTCCGGGGTGAGTGGATGGGCCTGCACAGTTCCGAGTCCCTGTGGGTCTCCCCAACGAACTCTCCTGTGAGGCTGGGAGTTCCTCCCACTGCCGCCTCAACCCCCACAGGTGTTTTCAATTGGTGGTTTGAGGCTTTATTTCCCTGCGTTGGTGGGTTGCACGGTCTGTTCTGCTCCCCGCTTTTTCTCCCAGTTTATCTGCACGTGAATGAGGGACCGCCCGGTCCACCAGTCTCTGCCCCGCTGGGTCCAGGTGGGCCAGCAGTGGGTTTCGCCAAGTGCACTGGCCGCGTTTTGATCAGGTGAACCCGCTTTGGTTGTCAGACTTCCACTCAGTTCGATTTTCTGTCAGATCTGGCTGTTTTTGTTTATTTAAATTGTTGTTTTTCCTCTTTTGGTTGTGCGAGGAGGCACAGTGTGTCTACCTATGCCTCCATCTTGGTCGGAAGTCTCTCATTGGTTGATTCTTATATGTGCCCTGACCATGAATCAAACCCACAACCTTGGTGTATCAGGATGATGCTCTAACCAACTGAGCTACTTGGTCAGGAGGATCCACCTCTTTCTAAGTATGTGACTTTGAACCAGGTATTTCAATGAGCCTCAGCTCCATCATCTGTAAAATGAGAGAAGAGTAATGGTTACTCTCTATGATGTCCTGGAAGGTTACACCATATAAAAGATGCTACATTCTTAGCCTGCTGCTTGGCGCGTGGTACCTCCTCAGCAGCAGGGGACTGCTGAGACTGTGCACTGCTGCTTCTCTCCGCCAGGGGTGCCCCTGCTCATTTCCCACCTAGTCCGAGTCCCATCTTCTTCGTGAAGATTTTCCCTTTCATATGGGTCCCAAGGACTTGCTTAAACTCCCTGCCACCCAGTCCAGTGCTTTTGTGGGAAAACATGAAAATTTTCCCACAGGGAATGTAAGCTTCATGAGATTCGGGGAATTATTTATCTGGGTTACATGATGCGTCCCAGAGCCCAGCCCAGTGCTCACTATTATCACTCTTGAGTGAACAGCTGACGAGCACTGGACACGCTCACACCAAAGGGGCTGGTGAATGGCCTTTCTAGACGCGGAGTTGTGTCGCCTGAGGTTACTCTTCAATTTTCCGTGTCAGTTGGTCTTGTCTTCCTGACGAAATTGACTTTGCAGGTAGTCAGAATGATCTTTTTAAAATGTAAATTGGATCCTTTTATTCCTCTGCTTGACCCTCTGCAATGACTCCCCGTCACCCTTAAGATAAAACCCGAACTCCTCACTGCAGCCTGCAGGGCCCTGCCAGACCCGGCCCTGTCCCCTCGGGTTGCGTTCTGCTTCCCTTCTCCGTCACCACCCTCAGACCTTCTCTCCGGTCCTTTAACACACCAAGACGGTCCCATCTGACAGGCGTTGTGCTCATCCCCCCCACCCCGGTTCCTAAGATGCTGGGCCCTCCACCACGCGGACTCCTCGCAAACCTCGCCCTTGCAGACCAGTCTTCCCTGGGAGCAGCCGGGCTTACTCTCCTGCCTGCGGTCACTCCCTGCCTGGGGCTGGACTGTCCAGAAAACAGACTGAGTTGGAGACCTGTCTGCAGAACGTGTACAGGAGCTGCTCTCAGGACCAGTCTGTGCAGGGGGTGAAGGAAACAGGGCTGAGCAGCTGAGCTGAGATGCCTTCACAACAAACCCTCCACAGACCCCAGAGGGCCCCCAAGCTGGGGTGGCCCCATAGCGCTGTCTCACCCTGAGCCACGGGGGCGTAGCTTTGAACATTGTCATCGCTGGTCCCTGGATGCAGGCGACCCCTGCAAAGGAGACGTGATCTCAGGAGAGATAGCTCTCTCGAGTACAGCAATTTCCAGAGAGCGATTCAGCTGAGCACCATCAGCCACCAATGCTCCCAGCATGCTGTTCTTCACGGCTCACCTGGCGAGGGGTCTGAGCCACGGTCACCACGCCCTTCCTGGACATGGCTGCTGCCATCACCCATTTACTGACAAAACTGGACAAGAAATGCTCCCATGGATCCCCTGGGTGACAAATGCAGCCTTCCTGCCCCATTGTCCACCTGCAGTCATCCTACTGATGATCAGAATCCGTTACCAGGAGCCTGCCATGACAGGGGCAGCCAGAGCTTGAGGTGCGCGTGATGCCTGCAATGGCCCTGCCAGCAGCCGGCCACCCACTGCCCTCTGGGAAGCAGGACGTCTGAGCCCGCAGGGCCTGGTGGCACTGAAGGGAGAGACCCAGGCAGAACAGCACATGCCCCCATACGTGTGTCCTACGAAACCCCACTTTATCCTCTCCTCCAGCACATGCCTCACCTTTACCTGGTGACTTTTTTCAGTGTGTTGTCTTCCTGCGGCCCCAGAGGGGCTTGTTCCAGGCCATACCTCAGAGCCCGCCTCTCGGTGGTGAACGAACCGCCAGGTGATTGACAGCATCTTTATCGGCCCTCCAGGGCAGGCTCTGTTCCCGCTGTTCTCGCTGGTCTTGGAGCACGGAGCAGGAACTCAGAACTCCTGATTGATCAGCCCACCCCCATCATGGGGTCACGGGGTCACCTACAACACCCTGGAATGTGAGATGCCCCTAATCCAATCACAGGCTGTTTTTAGAGTGTTTCTCCCTCCCCGGTCTATTGAGGTGCTGAGCAGAGCCTGGCCGCCTGGGGCTTGCAGTAGCTCTAAAGAAAACCAATCTTCTTCTCTCTGGAAAACCCTGGGAGGTGTCCTGTCTGCCAGGCTCCAGGGCGACAGCCACCCAGGCTGTGTTAGCAGAGAGCTGTGTGATTTCATTTTCCAGTGTTCTGGCTGTCAGTAGCCATGGAAGTGATTATGGAGGAATACGCAGGACCAGCATCCCTCCTCCCTCCACGGACACACAAGCACAGGCCTCTCCCTCCCCTGGGCCAGGGCCGTCTTCCCTCATTAGATGACACTCAGGACCTCAGGGCATTTCTCTGGTGCAGACCCCAAGGGGCGCTTCCAGCTAATTCGATTATGAGCTGGAAGGCTGGCTGTGGGTGCTTCAGAACTCTTCTGCTCGGGGCTTAGCATGCTCATCTAGTTTGACTACTGGAGGGGAAGTTCATTTCTCCTTTAAAGAGAGAGACGGCAAGGGAGAGTGAACAAGGAAAGAGGTTTTCTCCTTGAGACTCCATCAGCACTGAGGACAGACAACAGACGCTCTTCCCACAGAGGTTTCCGGGGGGTCTGCATGGGGCCTGGAAAGACAGCTGTAAACCACTGCTTGTGACCCTTCTCCATTAGGTCACAACCATGACCTAGGACACTCCCACATGATGTTCCTTCTTCTGGGACGCCCTTCCACACCTTGAACCATCCACTTCCTCTGGGCAGGCAGGTCAGCAGGCCAGGGATGGCACTTCCTGGGAAGTCACTGAGCCGTGGGGGTCACAGCTCATCCGACAGAAATACTGCAGCTAAGGCTGCAGACCCTTCCATATGGGGCCACTGGCCCGGCTCAGGCTCCCCCGAGCGAACCCTCCCAGTGCATCCGCAGACCCCAGACCTGCAGAAGTCACAGGAACCAACACCTGAGCGCAGACCAGGGGCCACTGCAAGGCTTCACGTGCACAGGTGCAGGTGATCCTCGAGACAGTCCTGGGAGGTGCCACCCCCTTTGCAGACAGAGAGACGGAAGGACAGAGTAGCCAGCCAGTGTGCCCAAGGCCACACAGCAGGTAAAGGCCAGAGGGCGCATTCGTATTCCAGCGATGTAACTCTGCAACACGGGTTTGCCTCTCTGCTCACTGGTGTAGATCATGCTCTTTCATGGTGAAAAGTGACGTTGTTTTTGGCAAGAATCAGACATCACTCAAAAGAGAGATGATGGATAGATAGATAGATACACACATACATACATCCATACAGACATATAGACATGTAGATAGAGGATACATAAATGGGTACCAGCCTGATGAACACAGGAAAGTGTAAATCCGGTACCATAACAGTGGTTAAACCCAGGTGCCACAGGCTCACGGAAACTGGCTGCCACCTGAGTGCCATCCCCTGGGAACACAAAGGTAGTCTGAAGTCCAGGAGTCCAGGACTGGAACCAGACTGTCCCTGTCAGAGCGCCCCTCAAATGCTGCCAGTCACCGCACCCAGGGACAATGCCCATTGCTCTTCAAAGTGGCCATGCTGACAGGGGACACCTGTGATGGTGAAAGCCCGTAATCCTGGGGTCTTCCAAGGAGACCAAGGGCCCAGTCAAGAGCATTCAGTGGGGACCCGCCAGTAGCCTGATGCAGGCTGGTCATTCAGAGGACGGACTTCCTTACCTGGGGCTCTTTACTTCCCCAGACCCTGCAGGACCAACATTCTCTTTCAACAGCCGTGTGCATTGTTCAAAGGCGCGAGGAGAATGCCCCGTGGGCAGAAGATTCCCAAGGCCTGCAGAACCCGATGGGCTGCTGTGTCCAGCTAGAGGATCAAAAATATACCAACACAGCCTGGCTGGTGTAGCTCAGTGGATTGAGCGCAGACTGGGAACCAGAGGGTCCCGGTTCGATTCCCAGTCGGGGCACATGCCTGGGTTGCAGGCCAGGTCCCCAGTCGGGGCCATGTGAGAGGCAACCATACATTGCTCTTTCTCCCTCCCTTCTCCTCTCGAAAAATAAATAAAATCTTAAAAAATATATATACCAACACAGATGGTTTCCCTGTTACGAGGAGCAAGCTGCTAACTTGACCGCTGACCGCTCCAAGGATGTGAAGTCTCAGGCCAAATTAAAGCTCAGACACACATTAGAGAAGGGTCAAGTTCATGTGTCTAGAACCTCAAACTGGAAAATGAGAAAAGCAAACCAGAAAAAAGGATGGAAAAACAAGACATCCATGCGCGTATTCAGATTCCAAGGCAGTATCGTGGCGAGACCCTGAAATGCGGTTCAAACCCCGGTTCTGTTCTTTACGAGTTTTGTCTCTTTTTCTGCTTGATCTCTCTTTGCTGCGCTCCGTCCCTTCCATCCCTGATACCCGGTCTCAGGCCCCTGAATCAAACCTGGCGACCCCTGCTCTGCGTCGCTGTGAGATCCGAGAAAAGAGGAGTCAGTGGTGGAGAGTGTGCCTGACACAGTTAATCAACAGTCAGGGTCACTGCCAATTCACCCGAAGTGGTTCTTTATGTTCAGATGAAAACACATCGAATGATCATCTCACTATGCGGGTGCACAGCAATGAGAGGATAATCGCAAGAACAACGTGGCACGCCTGTGGGGAACCTGCAATCCTGTGCTGCCTGCCGTTTGGTGCAGAACTCGGCATTCATGTCGGTTTTCTGCCAGATGCAGAAATGCCTCATGTTTATGCACCAACTAGACACTAACGTGCATTCCAGGGGAAATTACCTTCCCCAGGGTCCGACAGTGGTTGTAAAATGTGAAAGAAACAAATCACTTAGTGGGGGAAAAAAAGGTGGTTTTTTTTTTTTTGGCTTTTCAGTGAAGATGAGTGAGAGAGTGGAGTCCATGAAATGAATCGGTCAGATCTGCACTTCGCTCTTCAGCACGTCACTGCCGCTGAGGCTCCGCCCGTCTGCATATATCTGGGACTGAAGCAAGGTTCCCAGTTCTTGGAAAGGAGACCACAAAGACGATCAATTCCATCTTAGCGCCCAGCGTCCAAGGTTAAACGTAGTATTGCTCACCGCAGGCCGACCCTAACCTCAGGATTGATGCCGTAAACCAGAGAGGACAACTGTTGTAGGCCTCTGAAGGTACCCGCTGAATCCAGTCTCCCAAGAATTACAAAAGGGAAAGGACGGCCCCTGCTGGTAGGAACTAGAACCGCAGCCCGCTTGGGGCACCCCGAGAGCGGAAGGTGCGTGGGGTGTCCCGGGGGCAAGTTTTCATTCGGAGACCCGCATTGAGCAGAAGGAGCTCTGTGGGAAGCAAAGGACTAGGGTTTCCTGCGTAGGATCGGAGCCGTGTTTGGATTTGCAAAACAGAGACTGGATGGGGAGAACTGTTTTGGCCCTGGCTGTGAAGCCCCAAGGCTGGTTCCTTATGGACATAAATGGCCCCACCCCACTGCCCCCAACTCCATACATCTGCCAAGGCTGGGGCAGATGGTGGGGCGTGCTGGCACCCCCTTCCCCTTCCCTTACAGATCAGCCGCTCTGCTCTCAAAGCCCATCTCCCACTCTCCTGCTGGAGCTCCCACTTACAGACCCCACTGTGATAAGCTTGTTCGTGAGCAGTGGGGGAGAACACGTCCCTCCTCCCAGGGGCTCCTTACAGCAGGAAAACGCATGGCCAGTGAGCCAGCCTCCGGACACTTGGGACCTCTGGGACTGAGAGTGGACAATCACCAGGACCGCTCAAACGAACCACCAGCGTGGCGTCCACAGTGCCATTTGCCAAATAGTTCTGCCTCTCCACTGCCTGCACACACACGGATCCCGCCTTGCGCCCCCTTGTGGTGGGGTGGGGCCATGGGAGTGGCTCCAGGCAATGCTTTCCGGGCAGAAGCCAGAGCCCTTGATCACAAAGGTTCCTCCTGTTCCACAAGGAGGAGCCCTCCCTGCAGCCCCCAACCCACAAGTGCCTGGTGCCAGAGCAGGAAAGAAAAACCTGAGATGCGGGGGGGGGGGTTGTTTGTTACGCAGCAGCCATTGCGACTGACTCATCAGCCAGGCTCGCTGGGTGGAGAACCTTCCTCGCATTAGATGTTGAAGTCTAAGAGGGTGTGCAAGGCTCGGTCACGCAAGCCCGCCCAGCGGCTCCTTAAAGGAAGAACTCAAGGCAGGCGGATGCTGTGGTTGGCCCAGGAGCGGACTTCCCCGCCTTTCCCACCTTGTGGCGCCGGCAGGGAATGTTCACATGTGCACAGCGCCTGGGTCAATGAAACGGAAATTGGGGGCATGGCTAGAGATTTCGTGAAAGCTTCGTTTGTTTTCTTATCGTTATGGGATGATAATTATGCAAAATGAAATGCAAAGTTCGGGGAACATACTGATTCTTAAATCTGACAAACTCTCCAATTAATATGTTTTAATTTTTCATTAACAGACGTGGGCTTGCTTTGGTGGAGACTCTTAACTTTTTTGTACTACATTTTAGGCTCTAAGTAGCCCCCACACTCCCTGATAAAGACTTGAAGAGATTAGCGGTCATCTCTTTCAATTCTCCATAGTCACCACCCATGACAAAGCTTGTATGCTCCGCTAGTGATGAAGTTTTTAAATTACCTTGAAGGCCATTCCAAAGATGTTGAAACTATACTTAAAGAATCTAAGGGATCTTTTGATGGTTAAAATCTCATATAATGATGCAAATATTTTTTAAGTTCAATTCAACGTTTTCACAGCGAGTATTTCCAAAGTGATGAAAATCCAGTTTGCAAAACACAAACGTTAGCCGACCCCCTGCAGCTAGGTCGGAGGCCACTGAGACAGACTCATCTGCCCCAGATGGACAGAAATGTCCAAGATGAGGGGTATTTCTAGGTAGGGGTTTCCACCTGGCGCTGCGCCCTCCCGGCGCCTCTTCCTAAACTTCCTCCAGCCATCCGACTTTCCTTGCAAGGAAAGCCAAACGCTCCCTGCCTGCAGACGGCCTCCATTGGCTGCCCTGCCGCTGACGTCATCATCCTTCCCCTCCTGGCTCCACCCTCGCGGGCCTGCTTTGACTTTCTCCAGACCCCTCGGCTCTTTGCTGCCTGGGCACCTTCTGTCTGTTAGCTCTGCCTGGAACATTCTGCCCCTCAATTTTCACCTCTGTGACCCCTTCGCATGCATCCTTTGCTCAGAACGCCCTCTCTGCTCCCTGACGGAAGTACAGCCTCCACGTCCTCGTTGTTTTGCATGTTTCTTCAGGTGTAAAAGTGGAATAAAAGTAAGGCTTGCTTTGAGGGGTAAATGAGATACAAGACAGGAAAGCACCTGAAACAGAGCCTCGCCTGTAATAAACGTCCGATGAATCAACTGTGTGCTTTTTACTTCTCCTCTGCGGCCCATAGCACAATTATAAATAGATACTTATTTACGTATTTGTTTCCCACTAGACACTGAACTCTGCAAGTCCAGAGAACGGGTTCTTTCTTTCTTTCTTTTTCTTTTCTTTCTTTTTTGGGGGGAAGGGGTCTGCTCCTGAGTACCCAAGGCCTGGCCCAGGCCTTGGCACCGATATATATTTGTTGAACAAATGAATGAACAGATGAACTCATTTGTTGAATGAGTAAATGAATTCATCCCATGAGAATGCACTTGGCCATGGAAATTCTACGCAGTAGAGAATCCGTGCACCGGTAATTGGAGGGTGAGTCTGAAAAGCTTTAAGTGCTCATGTAAAAATAGGTTTGGCCTATTTCCTCTTGCTGCCCGCCCACCGCCCTAGCCCCATGCTGCTTTCCTGCCTCCGCCGATTGTCTTTACCCCTTTCTGTTCCTGCATCTGCTTCTCTGGCATTGTGTTTCTCTGACCCACGCGTGGCATCTGGTGTGCAGGAAGTGCTCAATAAATATTTATGGAACAAATGCTAGGATGGATGGGAGGGAGGGAGGAAGGTTGGATGGAAGGAAGGAGGGAAGGAAGGGTGGATGGTTCAAAGGAAGGAAGGGAGGGAGGGTGGAAAGAAGGAAGGAAGACTGGTTGGGTGGATGGATGAATGGATGGATCAATGGGTCACTGCTAGGTGAATGTGGCACCCCCGCCTTAGCATGAGGATGGATGTGGTATCCCCGCCTCAGCATGAAGGACAATTTTTTGTGAATTCAATGACTCTGCTCATCCCAAATCTCCGCCCTGATGCTTCCCTACTCCAGTAGGGACAGAAGTAGACACTGTCCTTGTAGTTCACATAAAACCTACACCTGAATGCAACCTGACGGGCCTCTGACACACGAGGAGCTGACCGACAGCCTCTGTGTCCAGTCCCCCCGCCAGCCCTGAGTGGGTGGCGTCATTCTTCAGAGGGGAAGGGTGGGCTCTTTCCCTCCCCGCACAGCAAGCGCACCCACAAAGACACTTGGCTTCTAGAAACAGTCTTCTCTAAATGTTACGGTGTTGGAACAATTTCCAAAGGTCTCTGCCTTGAAGGGGCCCTCTGATGGAATTTAAATGAAACTTTTTTTTTGACAAGTGAGAAAACTAAAACTAAATTGCTTCTTGGTTTCATGTGAAAATAGAGGCGCCTAGATACAATAACGTAAGGAGATAAAATAACAGAAGTAGATAAAATTTACTTTTCTGTTACTCAGGAAAGTAAACATAAACAGCTCAACCGAAGAGCAAAGTGCGGGCTTTTTGTAGGAGAGTCGGAGGGAAAAACAGCTTCTCCTAAACTCTGTTTTCAACCCTTAGCAACTGTGTGGGGCACCTCTGCTGACAAACACCTCTACGGCTCTCTCCCTCCTTTGCATCCAATATTGAACATTAATATAACCATGTCTACCACAAGGTTAAGTATTAACTTATTTCACAATACCTCTATGGTGCTTCTGGGGCAAATTCCTTCAGACGGGGGAAAGGATTTTGTGCATTTCTAAAAGAGATCACCAAGTGAGGCAAACTCAGGAAACGGGCAAAGGACCCCCTTGCCGTTCCGTGTTTGGGAGAACATTTGAGTGACACCTGGCATGCTTTCCGTCCAGGTCACATGGGAGAGGCAGCCATTACCTCCTGCCCCTGTCGGCTGTGTTCAGAAAGTGTGGGACTCTGAATCTGGTGGGGAGCTCTCCAAAGACAAAGAGACCTGGGGACCGCGGGCGAAGGCCCCCCTAGAGTTCTGCTGTAAGCCACCTGCTCATCTGCAAGCACACTTTGTACCTGGACGGTTGTCTTTTGTTTGGCTGCCTGGCATGGGAGTGTCTCTCTAATAGGAGGGGACCCCCAATCCCACCATGGTGGCCGAAGGCGATGCGTATCCCCGCTCACCCATGGCTTGAACCTGGACCAGGCTCACAGTGAGCCGACCCAGAGCTCTCATCCGGGGTGATCATCACAGACAGCCATCCTGGAGCTGAGCGTCCGGCGGTGGTGGGGAGGGGCTGGACTCGGTCCACAGCCTGCCGGTCAAGCTGAGCCTCCTCGAGCATGGTGACAAGGCAAGTCCCTCTTTCTAACCCACACTGATGACTGGCAGTGGTCCTGAATGGGGGGTTTCAGGTGGGGGCACCAGATCTACGCAGTCTCTTCCAGGGCGCCACCCTAACTGTCCCCTCCTCTACCAGCCTCCCCTGGTCCCTGCTCCCCAGCCTTCCTTTCAACCCTGGAAGCACCCCGTTGTCCTCCGCACATGTCAATCTCTGCTTCCGTTTGCCGGAGTCAGTTTCTGTTGTTTGCACGCCCATTGTCTGTCCAGCGGATCCCTGACCCCTGACCCCTTCTTGTGCCAATCCCACCTTGCTTTGTCCAGATGGAATGGGGTATGCAGAATTAGAAGGGAAAGGGTTAGGGGAGACTATTTCTCCACTACCCAAGTAATAGGAATCGCTCTTCCCATACGGAATTGTTTTTAACAGGGACCTTAGAGAGCACCTGTCCCAAAGCCTTCCTTTGGCAGGTGAAACCCAGAGGAGGCGGGTGAGTGGTTGGAGTTTACCTAGCTCGTTAGTAGCAGCTTCTGTAAGCCCCTCTATCTCAGCAGCTTAGTTGCGTTGTCTCGGTGGGCACTGCAGCGTGGCTGGAATTCACACACACGGGGCATCTCTCTGCTCACCAGGCCGTGCCTGAGTGCTCACAAGACGCCTTGCCAACCTCCCTTTTGCCTGAAACCTTTACTCCTGGCCTAGAAGTGAAACCCTGGTTAATGATGTCTTAAGAACAGTGCTGTGAGCTACTTCAAACATGAACAAAGTAAGGCTTGCCACCCCGAGCTGTGTCCACAACCGGAATCGCACAGACAGGACCCTGAAGGGGGAGCGCAGGTGCATGGAGAAGCAACGCCAGGCTTGGGATGGTCACAGGTGTGCACCTCTGTCCTAGAATAAGAATCTTTGTCCTGCCCGGCTGGTGTAGCGCAGTGGATTGAGCGCGGGCTGGGAACCAGAGGGTCCTGGTTCGATCCCCGGTCAAGGCACATGCCTGGGTTGCGGGCTGGGTCCCCAATGAGGGCCATGTGAGAGGCAACCATACATTGCTCTTTCTCCCTCCCTTCTCCTCTCTCTCAAAATAAATAAATAAAATCTTTAAAAAAAAAAAAAGTCTTTGTCCTCAAACGCTGCACAGACGTGGGAGACGAGCGGGGGTGGGAAATGGAAGGGCTGCCCCGAGCCACCTCTTGTCCCAGTGACTCACTGGTCTTGACCCTGGCTCACAGGAGGGAGCCCAAGGAAAAAATGAAACATCTCCCATTGCCTCAGCTCCCGAGTATGTGTTTCTGAGCGAGAAAATACACAGATTCATTGGAATTTTTTTTTTTAGTAGAGAGAGGAAGGGAGGAAGGGAGAGAGAAACATTGACAGGGAACCAAACCCACCACCCAGGTCTGTGTCCTGACCAGGAATCAAACTGGCGTCCTTTCTCTTTGCAGGACGACGCCCACTGCACTGAGCTGCCCTGGACAGGGCGGGAAACCCTCCAACTGCCTGTCTCACCCAGCGCTCAGAGACACAGGGGTAGGAGGTCTCAGCCCCAGCTGAGAGGCAGGGACACGAAGGCCTGCAAAGAAGAGCACAGAAGTCAACGCCCCTCCCCTCACCCTGAGCCGCCGACCACGCTGCGCCCATCCGTGGGGGCTCAGCAAACTGTTTCTGTAATGAGCCGGATGGCAAACATTTTAGACTGTGCCGGCCACAGAGTTCCAGCTGCTGGACTCCACCTGCCTGGCGAAAGCAGCCACAGACAGAGACGACAGGAGTGGCTGAGTCCCCATAAAATGACCTGGCAAACACAGCGGGCCAGGTGTGGCCCGGGCCGCCGTTGGCCAGTCCCCACTGTGGGATGGGGCTGCAGCCCCCTACAGCCACACGCTCTGTCTTCCCGGCCTCGGTGAGCTCAGCCTTGAACCCTGCCAGACAGTGACACCGACTCTCAGACCCAGAAGTGGTGACTAACCGCGTCGAGAGATGGCACCCCAGTTTTTTATAAACAATGGCAGGTGGAGACCCCCGTTCGCAGGAGGGCAAACCTTTCCAACATGTCGGCGTTGCTGGCACGATCCTCCCTTACGGGGAAGACAGAGGCCCCGCCCCCTCCCGCCGGGGGTCCCGCCACCTAACACGGATGACGCCTCGATGCCACCCACGGAATTGGTTCGCCACACCTCACCGCCCCTTGCAAGCACTTTCGCCTGAAAAACCAGGCAGCAGCCTCCCAGCGACAGCAGGCGAATCACTTGTCATCCTGGTAATGGTCTAACTGCATGGAAGTGTCTGTCATCGTGAAAATTGGTCTCTTCCCTTTCAATTTAGTTTGTCAACAACCCAATCGGAGCCCGAATAGATCTTCCAACACCACTTGAGCACAGACCGAATCCTCATTTAAAATGAACCTCATCATCCTACGATGAAATGTTTACATTAAAAACGGTCCTCTCTTCTGGAAGACCAGCCAGCTCCACAGCCCCCCCACCCCACCCCCCCACACACACACGCACACGCACGCGCATGCACACCCCGCAGGTTACACCTGCAGCTTTTTGTAACTAATTAAGGAACTCCAGAAAGTGCGTTCAAAGGACCTCAGCAAACAGATGCACGCGCTGTTAATTAAGCAAGCCGGACCCATCACCCCACGCTGTAATTGGAAAATTGTGCTTTTCCCCCCTCCCCACGTTAAGGCGATCACAGTTACTTGCAAATGTTCTTTGATAGTTTCTCAAAAGAGAACGTCTTCGAGCAGCGGGCTCTGGCTTCCTCCAGTAGGGGGGACGTGGGGCAGATGTTTGGGCAAGGTTTGGGGTATGAGGCAGTCACCGGCTTCACTAATTAGCTACCCGGGGCATCTCTCCCTCCAGAAGCCTGTGCTAATGAGAAGAGGAAGTTTAGATGTTTAAAAAAAGGGAAAGGAAACCTGTGTTTTAATTGGGGTGCGCAGAGGCAGCCACCACGGCGTGGTGCCCTGCCTGGGCGAACTACCGCCGTCTGCAGCCAGTGGGAATGCGGAGGACAGAGGGAGGAAACAAAATAGCGTGGGGTCCCGTCTATGCCTCATCCTTGGGTTCCAGGCAATGTTTTAGGGGACACCTAATCCTAAGGGAAATCCTTCAGCACCCGATCTCGGCTTTCAGAGGCCACGGCGGCCACCAGGAGTCAGGTCACTAAGCTGCTGTTCTCAGCAGCGAAGCCACCCTGCTACACTCTCCACTGTGCCGAGGGGCTAAGACGGGCTTCCTGGCGGTGCTGCTGGCCGGAAGGGAGGCCAGAAACTGGAGCAGGAGAGGACTTGCTCTTATCCGGTCAGCGGTTTCCTGTTGGCTTCACCCCAGTAGCCACAGTGAGTCCCATTTCCCGCTTCTTCCAGCACCGGCAGGAATAACCTCCCCGGGGCCACCCACCCATCCAGATAAGCCATGAAAAGCGTACCTTACAGCCTTCCTCAGTCCCCGGGGGCCCTCCTCCAAGAACCCGGGTCCCCATCGCCTCGTCTTCTTAACTCCGCGCCTCAGGCCCCAAGACTACGTGGCGCCTCCTGCCGTCACTACCCTCCGGCACCTCAGTGCCCCCTTTTTGCCCCGTAAGTCCCTTTAAAAAAGATAATTGCCCATAAAGAAAGCCAGTGAGTTTTTGTTCACTGACTTGCCTCTGACGGACCTGACATTTGATACCAGGCGTGACCTTAGGGAGTGGCTCCGCACAGATGGGATCCTGGGACAGCTTGGGTCCTGTCCCTGGACCCAAGAACCGGGATGTTAGTCACAGCTAGACTGGGGACCTGGCCTGCAACCCAGGCATGTGCTCTGAGCGGGAATCGAACCAGGGACCGTTATGCTTTGCAGAATGACAGCCAACCCACTGAGCCACATGGGTCAAGTCAAGGAATTCTTATTTCTTGCAGCTGCAGGTCCCACCTGCAAGCCCTGGGAGGGGCGGGAGGAAGACACCTACTGCAGGGATCCAGCCTCCGCGGGTCACAGGGTCCCTGGAGGATGGACAATAGAGGCGGAAATGAACGAATCCGAACACTCTCTTTCTTTTGGAGTGCCGGAGGACAGGCAAACCTTTCGACTATGACTGACACCCCGAAAGAATTTCTCTTTATTTTTATAGGGAGGGTTTTACAGTTGTCAGGAGAAACAGGTGCATGGCATAAATCATCAAGGCAGAAGAAAGCTAATACACAATCAACTAGTAAAAGTACAGAACATTTTAGATTTCAATTTTGCTGAACAAAGAGGTTTATCAATCATGTTGCTAAGAACAGTGTCAGGCACAAACTTCCAGGTACTAAGGTTCTAGGGATTGTTCTAAGTTAAAAAGGGTACAAGGAGTGATTTAAAGGTTTGTGTACAACTTAGTCTTTGTTCGTTGATGTTGAATAGTCTGAGTAACTAGGACTTTTTGGCTATTCATCTTGAGGGGGACTATTCTTTGTACCTGCTTGCATGTTTTTAGATTCTTATATGTAACTAAGACTCCTACCTTCCCTATTCACCTGGTCTCATTCCTGTCCAGGGTAAAGGAGAGGTAGTGACTCCAATAAATCTTGAGCCTTCACATGGTAACGGCTCAGGAGGCGTCCCTCGCAACGGCTTCCTTCAGCGATCTGGCAGCAAAGTTTCATTTGATTCTTAACCCTTCCATGTGGGGAAAATAGCTGGTATTAGATTTACTAGGAGCTTTTTGTGGTCAGCAGTCATTCTACACAAAATCATAAGAACTGTGCTATTTTTCAGTAATAAAGTACCAATATCTAAAACTCCTATCACCAATTATTAGCAAAAGCAAGCATGCAAGGAGAGATATACAGGAGATCCAGCCAAAGTCGCTTCTGCTGTGCAGATGCGTCTCATCTGTCCTGACTCTGCCAAGGATCGGCTGTTGGTCAGCTCCCGACAACCTCCTAAGAAGGGCTCCTGGTGACTAACAGGGCCAAAAATAAAACACTCCAGCGGCCACTTCTACACACAGGCTTCCCAGGCAAACTGCATTTCACGAAAAAGACTGTGCTGAATTGCCTTTCTGGACACAGAACTGTCTGTCTGTACCTTCCCCATCCAATCAGATCTGCCCAGCTCCAACCAAAGTGGCTCTATTCTGACCAATCAGGATAGTGCCTTTTGAACCAATCAAACTGTGAGATTTGGAGTCCTAATTTGCATGAGGATGGGCCAATCAGGGACCAGGGGTGGGACTTCTGTCCATAAAAACCAGCTCCCCCAGTGGCTGGGAGCATGCACTTTCCTTTTCCACAGAAGAGTGAAGTTGGTGCCCGGGTGGCTGGGGTGGCTGCGCCTGACGCGGTGTGTGTGTGAACCAGGGACTCACAGGGCTCAGCAGACCTGCCTGGCCCCAGGGGGTGCCTCAGGGCTGTGCTGTGTTCACCGCTAGACTGCCTCACACTTGAACTGTCCCACTGCTATGTTCTCACAGCCGTGCTATTACACCAAACAAAGTTTTCTCCCTCACCACACCCCAAAGTGGGGATTCTTGTTGCCATGGAATTGGCACCAAGGACACCAGTTGACACACCTCAAGAAAAAAATTCGGTCAAAGCTTAACTGGGTGAGTTGCAGAATGACAATTGAGCTGAATTCTCAGACTTGCCCAGCCTCAAA
This sequence comes from Micronycteris hirsuta, assembly GCA_004026765.1. NCBI lineage: Eukaryota > Metazoa > Chordata > Mammalia > Chiroptera > Phyllostomidae > Micronycteris > Micronycteris hirsuta. The sequence continues at coordinate 162,410 of PVJI01000844.1, forward strand.
TGGAATAGATAAGGCACTGGTGGGGAAGGAGCGGCACCCCGCAGTTAAAATGGGGATATCTGGATGGTTCCAGATGAAGGTGAGGACCGCAAACCCTGGGTCTTTCTGGGCCTCTTCCTCATGGAAAGGAGCAGCAGCACGTCCTGTCCTGGCGACTGAGCTTGCCTCGCTGGCGACCGGGTAACAGCAGCTTCCCTTGCCGCCCTGCCTGGCCCTGCCTGTGCCCCCGAGACTCCCTCGGTGGTAGTCGCCAGCCAAGGTGACCCAGGGACCCCTCTCTACCCCCCCCACTGCTGATCACTCCAACCCTGACCCTTCCCTGTGGCGTCACCACTGGGTGCTCGGTACACCGTGTATGTTTATACTCAGCAGTCATTGCCTGCTCTCCCATTCGACTGCGAGCTTCACAAGGACAGGAAATCGTGGTTTCTTTTTCTCCCTGTGCGCCCCAAGCCCCCGGAGAGGCCTGCCATGGACGGAGACAGATAATGGGAGTGAATGGCCAAACGTGCAGCCGTTCCATGCACGTTGAGGCACAGAAGTTTTGACATTCCCCCCACTTTGGTTTCTCCAAGTCCAGCAGCTGGGCCTCTGTGTGTCGCCTCTCGGGCCTGTGTTACTCCCTCTGCCCCGGAGGGTGAGCGGCCACATCTCCACCCAGTATCGGAACGGCATCCTAACTCCCGCTCCACTCACATCTACCCTATGGACGATGGACCCCCGTGTCCCTGCTCTGCTTTAAGCCTCTCTTGCTGCCCTCACACTAAAGTCCAAACTGTAAAAGGGACCACAGGCTTGTGCAGTCTGGCCCAACCCCTACCATGCCTCCTTAACTGCTTGTCCACCTCCCACACACCCAGACCTTCTCCCTGTTAGGCAGACCGCTCTCCTCCACACCTTTGTATCTGCTGTCCCTGCAGCTGGAAGTGCTCTCCCCTGCCTCTTTCACCAGGCTTGCTCCAGCTTATCCTTGGGGACTTGTGCACCACCTCCTCCAGGAAGCCTTCCCTAACTGCTATTCAGGCTGAGTGAGCTGACCCTCCTCTGTGCTCTCAGATCACCCCGTGCTTTCTCTGTCGGCTTGGCTTTCTGACTTCCCCGTGAGACCATGTGTGCCCTGAGGATGGAGGTTTTGTCTCATCCTATAACCAGTGTCAGAAACAGCACCGACATGTCATAGGCATGAAGTAAACAAGAAGGGAGGACAGGCAGGAAGAAAGGGGAGGGAGAGAAGAAAACCCCTGAGTCCCAAAGGTGCAGCTGTCCCCTAATGCAAGGTGAGGTACCACATGATGGGGTTGCACCTCCTCGCCCACCTGAGCTCATGCACGGCCATGAGACCTGCTGTGGCCCATGAAATGCAAGAGTCACTCCCATGTCACTGCTGGGCAGAAGTGCAGGGCCACTCTGTGGTCTCCAGGCTCTTTCCCTGCCTTCGGGGTGACAGAAGCATATGTTGAGATGGAGCCTCTGCCGGCCCGGGCCCTGAGTAGGTGTGATGGGCGGAGGCCCGGCTGACCCGGAGTGGCTTTGCATTGTTGATGAGAGGGATGCTCTGCCCTCTTAAACAGCTGAGTTGTTAGGGTGTCTGGTTAACCCCGCACAATCATGTCTGTCTCAGCCATGCAGCTGGTCTGAGGTATCAGGAAAAGACTCATTCTTAACCTTTTATTCCCCGAGACGATCAGCTGACACCTCGCTTTTCTCACTGCTGCAACTTTCAGTCCACTTTTACGTTTCCCGGGGGCTTCCCTGGATCTGTGCAATGACGCCGTAAGGGAATCAGCTCAGATAACATTATCCCATCTCCTGCAAACTCGGAAAAAATGACATGATGGTCTCGCCTGAGACAGAGGGGAGAGCTCAGCCTGTACCCAGGTCTCTGCCGCCTGGCCCAGCACTCACTGCCAGTCTCCAGGAAGTGACATAACACAGGCCAAAAAACAGCCTAAAGTTCGGGGCTGTGCCCCCAAAAGGGCTCCTTCTCTTTGCTGCCGAGGAAATACGGCAAAACGGTCAGAACTGTGGGCTCAGAAGCCTGGCTACCCGGGCTCCCTTGGGGCTTCTCTCTCTTTCTGTTCCCCCAGCCCGCGATGTGAAGATAATAGCACCTACCCCATGCTCTTGTGGTGAGTTTTCAGTAAACTCATCCACGAGGAGGGCTTGGCAGGCAACAAGTCCTCTCTGTCCTCAGCCTTCGCAGCTGCGCTCTGGACGGTAATGCCAGGCTCACGCCACAGGGTGGCAGTCTCGTGTCTGGCCATACTTCCTTCTGGAGACACAGAAGCTTCATTTCTCAAAATTCCTCGCTGGGCAAAGATGGAAGGTGGGCCCATAAAAAGATGATAAAGTCTGGGGGCTACAGGGAAATAAAAACACGCCCTCCCTGTCATTGGAAATAAAAACACGCCCTCCCTCGCCTCATTCATTCATTGCTGCCGCTTCTTATAGCTGTGTCTCCAAGCCCAGGTGGTCCCCAAGCCTCACAAGAATCTGCAGAGGCTGGTGAAATCGGGTTATCGGGCCCCACCCCCACACACCATGGGGTGGGGAGGGGGCAGTTGGGCCTGAGAGTCTGATGAAGGAGGGTGGTCAGAAGCCACCACCGTAGAGCGGGGCTTTCTTGGACTTCAGTGCACATGCAGATCACCTGGGGACCTCGCCGCGCTGCAGGCTCTGATGCAGCGGGTCCAGGGCAGGGCCTGGGAGTCTGCATTCCTAACATGTTCTCCAGTGATGCTCATGCTGCTGGCCCAGCCACCATGCTTTGAGTATGGGGAATCTTATGCATCCACCCACTGCCTGGCGAGTGGAAGCAGCACATGCTTCGAGGGCCAGGGGTAAGTAACAGGAGCCCCTCGCAGCCAGGGCTCCCGCCCCTGTTCTGTGGACGAGAAACAAGCCTGTCCCGAGCTTGTAACAGCCTATGAGCAGCAAATCCTGGAGCCACGTGGCACTCTTGCTGAATCGAATGTTCTTGTTCTGTGTTGGATGAAACATGGCTCAGCCTTTCTCCCATCACTTCCTGGGGCAAAGAGGGAAGGGCACTTGGGCAGCACAGCAGAGTGATGAAGAGGGCAGGCTTGGCTCTGCCACTGGGGGGCTGTGTGACTCTGATGGGTTGCTCAACCTCTCTGTGCCTATTTTCTTCATCTCAAATGGGACATAACACCACCAACCTAATGCAGGGAGTTGTCTTGTCACAAGAACTAAGTGAGGTGCTTGAATTAGGTGCTTTGCAGGCACGTGGCACTGGGTAAGTGCTCAGGTGTTGCCTGCACCCAGGTTATCCCTCCAGGGCTGTGAGAACGGCAGGCAGAGAGGAGACTCCACTCTGGGCTGCAAGAAACTTACCGTTGAATGAGGGAGCACAGGAACCAGGGCTAATGGAAGGACCGTGAGAGCCTCGCAACGCAGCAAGGGACAGCCCCCCGCACCCCTGACTGTAAGTGATGTTAATTCATCTGGGTGCATCTCCCCAAAAATGTCCCTCCTGCGGGACATTGGCACAAACGATGCCGATGGTGCCCCTCCCAGTACCTGGCCCAAAGTGCACAGTTCATGACAGCTATAATTTGTTTCACTTCACCGGGAAGAGGGCTAGACAAGGGAGTGCCTTCCGTGGCAGGGCCATGGACTGCAACTTTTGGAGGCCCAGACTCACTGGGGGTGCCTGTTAAAAGTACGCCTGCCTGGGGCTGCCCCAAACCGATGCGCCCGAACCTACAAAGGGTGGAACCAGAGCTCTCTTATTTTAGCCACACTGCCCTGACTTCGGCTCAGAGAGGCAGGAGCTAGAGAACGGGCAAGGTAGAGAGGTCCCACGCTCCTGGACCGCATCTCCTGGCCACCAGCTGCAAAACCTCAAAGGCTTTGGAGCTATTTGTTCACAGTTCCAGCAGGTGGCAGAGTCGGGGCGCAGGTGGCGGGCTCCAGGCCAGGTAACGCGGAGGAGTTGCAGCGTCCTCCAGGAGACTGCTAGGAAAGGGAGCTCCGGGGGAGCGATTCCCTGCCCCCCTCCAGTACCCCAGCCCCCGCGTGGGAGGGGAAGGTGCTACTCTTCCGCACTGGCATTTAGTATCACGTTCCTCCACTTACAGCAGCCAAGAGAGTGCAGTGTCCCAAGGCAATTAACTCATCACCTGTCTTGAGCTTCTACCCAGCGGTGCGCTCGGTGGCCTGCAGGGGCCCGTCGGAAGCCTTTAGGTCAGAGAAAAGCGTGGCTAAAGGCAGCTGTAGCTGTTTGCCCGCTTCCTTTGGGTTACCTCTGAGGTCCCCTCGTCCGTGGGAGGCTTTCCTGGCGACCACACAGCACCCTTTCTTTTGCATACCCCTCCGGCCTGGCCGTCTGTACCCGGAAACTCTGCGTCCCCAGATTTCCCGGGGATTACGCCCTCCCTCGGGCTGCCGGAGGTGGAAATCCAGCCTGCGCCGTGGGCTGCACTGACGCCCTGAGGACAGCAGGTGGCGCCCCGGACTCCGGCGGCCGAGACCCAGAGTAACTGAGACTTTCCTAGAGAGAGAAAGTGTCCGGTGCACAGAGGGGCAGAGGCGTCAAGACTGGACACGGGAGCCAGTGTGCGTGTGAAACGTGCAGTCGTTTCCCGATACGCTCTGTCTCCTGGCCCCGGCTCCAACTGGCAGGGGACCCAGGAGGAATTTGAGAACGTGGCAGCTGGGAAGGCTGGGACGGCTGCTGGCAGAAATGGGGACAGGCACCCAGGCACCCACGCAGAAGGGCGGAGCCCAGACGCGCGTCCTGCCAGGTCTCCCCCCTCCACCGAGGGCCAGCCCTCGGGCCCACAGACCTCGCTCTTCCCAGAGGTGCGCCTCTGTGAGCGCATCCCTACCCAAGGGACAGCGTCCTGGGCGCCCAGGCCCCTGCTGAGGTCTTCTCCACATTGGAGTTTCTCACTCCCGTGTTCCTGAGTCTGCTGACAGCGGCACGCCTCTTGGGCTATTATTCGATTAATGTTTTTCTTAAAACCAACGCGCTTTTGTTAAAAAGAAAGGAAAAGAGAGAGAGAAGGGAGGAAGGAAAAGAAACCCCAAAATGGAATCATTTGCTCCCGGGCCGGCAAACCAAGACTTAAAGCAACTTCAACCTCTCCCTTCAGCCTGAAATGTCCTTATCCCCACTAGTGAGGGGCTCTGTTCCCGCCCCCCAAATAAATGTTGCAGGCCTGAGACCGTGCTGCCTCCTCTTTTGCTAATGCCCCTTTGCTCCACCCTTCTGCGTGAAAACCCTCCCTTTAGGACAACTCCCTGTGAACACCCCCTCCTTGCTGGGTGGAATGCGGCCCAATTCAGGAATTGCTTAACAAGGTCAATTCGATCTCCAAATGTACTCCATTCGGTCTTGGTTTTCGATTTTTCAAGTTAAAAATAACTGGAGGGAGGCCCCATTTGTTTTTTGTTTTTAAATAAGAAACAGGACTGTAAAAAGAAATATATAACAATTACGATTTCTGAGAAGTCTGGCTATTTCCCAACGAAAATCGTCTGCCATTCCATCAGCGGTGTATTTTCCACACTTTAGGCAAAACTGGGACTCCAGTACAATGCCACACACACACACACACACACACACACACACGTGCACACATGCACACGCACACACAGGAATTCTGAAGGAGAGGAGACCCCAGGCGGTGATGGGAGAGAAGGGAGCCAAGGAGACAGACAGGCAGCTGCACTTTTACCCGGAGCAGAGCTGAGGGACTCTGACTTGCATTCCAAATTCCTGCTTCGGCACACTCACGCTTCCCAAAAGGGCAAGCTCTTTCTTACCCTGGAAGTGGGAGGGGAAGGGCGGATACGTGGCTTCCTGTGAGTCTGGCTCCCTAGAGCTCTGAGGAAAGCCCCAGGGCATCTCAGGGTGAGGCCCGCCCCTGCAGCTGCAGATGAAGCCCTCCCACCCCCTTGTGGGGGTCCTCTTGCCTCTGCCCCCAGCAGTGTATTGCCTGCTGTGGAGGCAGCCCATGTGGGTGGCGCAGGGGCCAGGACAGCAGAGTGGGACCTGGGGAGGGACGCAGGAGGTGAAGTGGCCCTTCTTCAGCAGGGGCTTCTGTGAGCCTGTGGTTAAAGAGGTTTGCCCACCCTTAATCTTGGTTTCCCATCTGTGAGCTAAAGAGGGAGGGTTACAGGGGGTGCGTCGGAGGGCCAGCTCCCAGTCCTTCTCCAGGCTGTGCCCCAGGGCTGTGCGGGGAGAAGACACCTCCTGGCCAATGCAGTCTTCCTGAGCGTGTGCCAGTCTTATAACAGGGGGCCTGGGGTGTCCCCCCTCCAGAGAACACCCAGGAGACCGTGGCCAAGCAGGAGAAAGACCCTCTTTGCTGTGTCCTGCAATCCTGGGCCATGGGGGATTGCTTATGCCCTCCGGCCTACAGATCTTTAGGTCAAGGAGACCCAGTGATTAGTCCTGGGAAGCTGCCTGTCACCGGAACCCCAATATCGGTTCCCTGAGTCCGCTGCCTGCACACACTGGCCCCAGGGAAGACGCAGCCGGAGTTTGCAGAATGGAAAGAAAAACAGTTTAATAGCGATTAAACCAATACAGAGGCCAATACGGAGATGGCGAACTTGTTATGCTCTAAAAAAACCTGACTCCCGATGGCGTGTGGGTTCGGGGTTATATCGGGCAAAATCACAAGACACCTGTGCGTTCAGGGTTCGGGATTTGGGGTTCGGGGTCATGCTGAGAGCTGATTGCCAGGAGGTCAGATAAGGATAACGAATCATTTCTTCAGGTCTTGAGGACGATCCTGAGGTTTTTTCTGGCACCTCCCTATCGGGTCCCATGGGAACATAGTGGGGGGCATCATTCTGCCTTAGGGCTCAGGCGGGAGCTGAAACGTAACTGAGGTCAAAGGTTATCGTCAGAGGTTGGACCGTGTGACCATTGCTCAGGCCCAGGCTCTGGTCTCCTGCTGCCTCAGGGGCTGCTGGCCATCCAGGGGAAAGTCGGGCTGTCGGAGGGGCACGGACAGAGAGGGACAGAAACAATTTCTGGAGTAGGATTTAAAACTAAATTTAATTGAAGTCATAGAGACCCTCCGTGTCACACTGAACTAGCCTGGTACATGCTTGGGTACAGGAGAGTTCAAGTGCACCCCTCTGGTCCGGGGGGAAGTCTTCAATACCGCAGGCCTGCTGTGCCAGGCCTGGCTGTCTCCTCTCCTAGCGGTGGGGACGTCTGATGCATTACCTAACCTCCCTCGGTTTCAGTTCCCTTGTGGGTGACGTGGGTGTGGTGCCTACTTCACAGAGTGGTTGGTGGGGGCGAAATAAGGTCGTTTGTGCAGAGGCAGCGAATCAACAGCCCCCAGAACATCTGCCGCTGCAAGTGCCTGGTGCATCGCCCAGCTGCTTCTCGGGGGGCCAAGCACCCCCGGGGCGCCATACACAGCACGCGAATGCAGGTTTGTACTGGACACCTCCTGTGCCACCGCGATGCTACCCAATGCCCTTCCCTGCGCACGGTCGCTGCGCTTTCTGCCCACCCCCCAGCCTCCAACTGCTACCGCTAGCGGCGGCGACAGCCTCCCTCCTTTCCCGTGGAGCCGTGATCTTCCTTCTCCTCCTCTTCCAGAAAGGGAAGTGGGGGGCCACCATAGTCACCGTTGCCCTTCCCCCCTTGCCAGAGTCCTCAGAACACCCTGCCTATGACAGGCAGTCATGCCAAGTCTGTTGTCTGACACTCCACAGGCTCAGACCCGAGGTCCCGCGACGTGGATGGCTTCTGTTTGGCCATTTTGTCACAAAAGCATCTAACCAGCCCTGGCTGGTGTAGCTCAGTGGATTGAGCGCGGGCTGGGAACCAGAGTCCTGGTTCGATTCCCCGTCAGGGCACATGCCTGGGTTGCGGGCTGGGTCCCCGGTGAGGGCCATGTGAGAGGCAACCATACATTGCTGTTTCTCTCTCTCTCTGTCTCCCTCCCTTCCCCTCTCTCTAAAATAAATAAATAAAATCTTTAAAAAAAAAAAAAAAAGCATCTAACCAGCCAGGTGTCAGGCCCATCGGGCCCACTTGCCACGCTCACAGCCAAACGCCTGGAGCCTCACACCCGGCTCAGCGGCCTCCCCCACGTGCCTCAACCCTGCAGCCCCTCCACCACACTCATCACCACCCGACCACAGACAGGAAATCGAGGGCAAGGTCGCTGGCGCTCTCGCGGCTCTGTGATTTGGAGAGGGTACTGACCAAGGAACAGCGAGAACCTCCTCATGACTTCCCAGCACATGCAAAGCAAGCCCCACGTCCCTCCCAGGCCCATGGGACCCCCCATGCTGGAGCCGCCCCCCCTCTCCTCCTCACCTGCTCTTCTTGCTCACCCAGCTCTCAGCCCAAGGGGCGCCTTGCTGTTCTGAAAACGCATTGCACTCTCTCTGCCTGGACACTCTCCCCCGGGCATCTCCACGGCTCCCCACCCGCCCCAGGTCCCTCAGATCCCCCTCCTCAGAGAGGCCTTCCCAGCAGGGGCAGGCCGGCCTGTCTGAGGCGGCACCAGCACCCCTCCACTTAGGAATCCTCGTCAGGGCTGGGACCCACTTCTCCTTCCTTCTTCGTGTGTCCGCCTGGAGGGAGACCAGCCCGACCCTCTCTCTTGGCCAGTCTCCCTACTTGTCACTCCCCCGTCCTCTGGGATGACTGAGTGTCTGATTGATGAGTTTGGGCGAAGACACTGAGCAGGCTCAGGGCAGCCCCCTTCTCTGGGGAGCTGCGCACGCATCTGCAGAGCGTGTGTTTTCATCTGCTCCGCCTTGCAGAGAGGGGCCTCCCCACCCCCACCCCCACCCTGGCAGGGAGGGGTAAGGAGAGGAGGCCTGAGGAGGCGCAGCTGCTGGCACTATTCAGTCCGTGACTAAAGCATTAACTAGCTACATTCGACATTACCAGTTACAAATTTAAATATCTGTCTAGCTCCCATGTTGGTCTGTCTATTGGTTATGAATTCAGATGTGTTTCTTTTTTCCTATTTCTGCATAACAAATCACCCAAAACTCAGTAGCTTAAATTGACAATTTACTATTTCCCATGAGTCTGTGGGTTGACCAGATGGTTCTTTTTGCTCCACAGTTGTCAGCCAGAAGGCTGGGCTGGCCACAGATGCCTGAACGGCTCTGTTCCCAGGGCTGGTATTTGGTGCCGGCCACTGGCTGGGAGCTTCTCTGGGGCTGTCCGCGTGGGGCATGGGGCCCCTGGCTCTGCTCCACGTATTTGTTCGGGCTTCATCTTAGCTTGGTGAGTGGGTTCCAAATAGGACGGCCCCACAGGCCAGTGTTCCAGGAGGAAGGACGCAGAAGCTGACAGTCTCCTTGAGAATGAATCTTGGATGCCCTGGATTTTAGCACAAATTCAACGGTGCACTCGCTGCCTCAAATCCCAGGACGGCTTCCCACGGCCCTTGAGGTAAAACACAGCATCTGTGACTGGCGCGCCCCTCCCTGGGCACACCGCGGCCACGGAAGGCTGCCTGCTGACCTACTTTCCCTTCCTGGGATCCTTCAGCTTCCATCCAGCCTCAGACGGAGCTGCTGGTCTGGTGACAACTGGGATGGACATGTGTCAATCATACCAGGCAAGCACAGGCAAAGCTGGCCCTCGTGCTGTGATCGAGCGGGCTACAGGGCCCTCCGAGCCAGTGACAAGGGGATTTCACTCATCAGAGAGGCCCGCGAATGACATCTAAAACAAGTCACTCTTGAACAGGGACCTGATGGATGAGTAGGAGTTAGCTGAGCGAAAAGACAGCAAGAGGGAGGAACAGCATGTGCAAACCCCCTGAGGCAGTGGAAGCGGAAGCGCCTGGTGGAGGGAGGAGGGGAAGAGTAAGCAGGAGTCAGGCCAAGCAAGGGCTGCAGCCCAAGCTAAGGAGTGTGGATTCTATTCTGGGCATAAGGAGAAGCTCCCGGAGGGTCTCAGGCAAACTGGCTGGTGAGACTGGCAATTTGAGAAAACGGCTCTCGCTCCAGGGTCGATGTCATGGATACCTTCTCCCTACCTCACAGCAGTTGAAGCACCTGAAATGGAGAGAGAGGCCAGCAAGAATGTGGGGGAGACCCACAACAGTCAAAGGGAGAGACGGTGGTGGCTTGGACTGGGGACAAGGGACATGAGAGAGACCGAAGAGTTTGCGAATGCATTGAGACTTGTGTGTGGCCGAGGCACAGCTGTGTTGCTGCTTCTTCCTCTGAAGATGACATTTACAAAGGACCCAAGAAGACACGCCGTCCTGCAGACCGCGGGCTGAGGGCGTCTGGAGTCTGTTTATCCCATTGGTTGGGTGGACTAAGCGACGTTACCTGTGCAAGTCCGTCTGCTTTGGCAGCATCCCAAGGCGAGGAGGGCCCAAGCATTAGGGCCTCGTCTTGAGAACCTGTCATCGCCTCTCGCTGACTTTTGCAAAAGAGCCGAAAAGGGGGCTGGTTGCCTAAAAAGGCTTATCATTAAGGCATCAATGTTCCTGGATTCACATGCCTATTCCTACTGCCTCACTTACCTGCTTTGTGGAACATTCCAGAACCTCTCTATACTTCTGTTTCCTCATCTTTAACATGGGCCAGATAAACACCCCTTCTGCCCCTCCTGCTTTCAGAACTGAGAAGTAAGACCAGGCGCCAGACAGGTAAAGATCAAAACGTCGTGTTGGAGACTGAGGAAGCCAGACCGGAGGATGTGGCTGAGGTGCGAATGCTCACGCAGTCACTGACACGGTGACGAAAACCACAGGCAGCAGAGAATAACATGCCCTGCCCGGGACAGGTCCGACCCAGCACTGAGCCTTCTCGGAAAGTCCAGGGCGGGAGGGGGGGCCAAGTCACACGTCTCCCTCCTGCCTGGGGACTCAGGGACTCAGGGACTCTCGAGCAGCTGGGTGAGCTCCTACAGCTAGCAGTGCTGGGGCCAGAGTAGGAAGCCCTCTTCCCCCATGAAAATCTGAGAAGAGGAAGGATGTGACTCTCTCAACGCCTTCCCATGGGGCTGTATGGAGAGCAGAGAACAGACAGGTACAGGGGCTGGAGTGCAGACTCTGCGGAGGTCTGGGGGCAGGACAGGGAGAAGCCAGTGGAATAGGGAAACTGAGACCGATAGGTGAACATAGTGGCCCAGCAATGTACAGCCAGGTGCAGCTGGTCACCTGGGTTAGTGCCTGGCAGGGGGCAAACCTGGGGAAACAAGGGCCTTGCCCCCAGGGTGACCTCTCCTCCCCTGGTCTTTCCTCCCTGAAGGTAACATCTAGGCCTCAGTTGTGTTGACAGCTTCAGGCCCAGAAAAGCCACAAAACCAGGTGGGCAACTCCAGGATCAATTGCAATGAGGAAGGACCCTTGCCCTACCACCGACCAATCAGTGGGGACCAGGACCTGACAGAGTGCACCTGGAGCTCCAGTGAGTGTTCCGATGAAACCCTCCCCTGAGACCTGCCTTAAGACCACCCCCCTCCCGCAAGAGACAGAGAACAGCCTCAAGTCCAAGGACCTAGGGCGTGTGCTCTCCCTCTGGGGGCAGCCTGAGCCATTCCCCACTTTCCTTTCCCTTCTTCTCCGTCCACTTCTTTCCTCACAGGCACGCATCCCCTCAACTCTAAGGCAGTGGGCAGCTGGCAGCATGTCCCAGGCTGGTCCCCTGAACCTGTCCTGAAGGCTCCTTTTCTCTGACTCCCAGTGAGCTAAGGCAGCCCAGCCCAGGTTCTCCGATTGCTTTTCCTGTGTTCAGCCTTTTCTCACCACTCTCCTCGTACTCGTCTGCTTCAGCCCTCCCATCTGCAATTCTTTACTGAGTCGGGGAAGAAGAGTCCCCGCTTCCAGTAAGAGACTCATCCCTGGTATCAGCTGTCCTGGCCTGCAAGACCAGTCCACTGAGGGAAGTCGGGGTTGAGAAACCACATGAAGCAAGGGAGTTTCTTAAAAGGGGATTTCTCTATTTCCCCTTCTTTCCTTGTTCCTTATACTCAGGAAATCTTGAGAGTTTCCTAAAGGGAAATGCTGACCAGATATGAACTGGCAAGTCTTCTAAGCAGAAGGGAAAAACAAAAAACAAAAAACCCAAAGCTGTATCTCTATGAATACAGTACCCCTGGGCCAGCTTTCTTCCTGGGTATGGGTAGACACTACTTTGTTTTAGGGTGGGGTTCGGGGGTGCCGTTGTGTGCTTTTCAAGGCAGCCTCTCCTCACTGTTCACAATTAAGCAATTAAGAATCACTGGCAGGGAAGTCACTGGAAGCAAACAGGAACCATCCTGGGGAAAGCCCTGCCCGGTCACGCAACCATAGCCACTCCATTTAGGGTGAGCGCAACGGGAAGACAGGAAATAACCCCTGGAGTTGACTCCAGCCTCGGGTGCAGTTTCTCAACAAGGCTGCACTCACCAGGAACCTTCCCAGTGAATCTCAGGTGGCCTGCCTGGGGGAGGGAGGCTGCAGGTTGTGTGGACACCCAGGGAAAAGCCCAGGGGAGCAGGAAGTTGTTGGTCTTCAGCACCAGTGACTCTCTTCCCTATGCCGAGTCATCATCGCTTCGTGGGGCCCCAGGGGACCACACCTGCCTGAATTTCTGAGGCCTGTGGAAAACCCCTGCCACCCTGATCCCTGGGAGGTTTTGCCTTGGGTAATCCCTCCTACCCCTCCCCCTTGGCATTTCCAACTGGATCCTCTCTTTCTCCTCCAGGGGGAATCTTCACAGATGGAGCACCCACAAATTCAGTGTGGTTGCGTAATCCACACAAAGCTTTTCCATGGCAATGGAGCCTTAAGTATATTGCTAATTTAGCAATAATAATAGCTAATGTTTTGTAAACACTTACTGTGTTCAGGTATTGTTGACTGATTGTTAAGTCAATCAGGAGACTTCAGCTAGAAATATCATAAAAGTTTATTCAAGGGTTACCCTGGCTGCTGTGGTTCAGTGGATTGAGCACTGGCCTGCAAACTAAAAGGTTGCTGGTTCGATTCCCAGTCAGGGCATCAGGGCACATCACTGGGTTGAGGCCATGTCCCTGGCTGGAGGCATGTGAAAGGCAACTGACCACTGTTTCTTTTGCACACTGATGTTTCTCTCCCTCTCCTTCCCTTCTCCCCTCTCTCTAAAAATAAATAAATCTTTAAAGAAAGAGAGAAAGAGGGAGACGGGCAGGGAGACAGAGAGAAAGGAGGCGGAGAGGCTGGGATGGAGAGCACCGTTGATGCTGATGTGTTAGATCTCAGTTCTCAAGGCTACGAGAGAATTCCGAGCCAAGAAGCCTGGTGCAAGGAGTTTCCTTAGAAAGTCACAGAGGTGAAAAAATGAGCCATCTGGGCTGCATGGACTCAGGAAACAAGTTACAGAGGCAAAAGAAGGACGCTTGCAGCTAAGGAGACACACCTAAGCAAAGAAGGGGGTGGGGGCGGTGGGGGGGAGGCGTCGGCATGCTCCAGAGAGACAGACAGAAAGAGAGGAAAGCATGTCCCTTGTCTTAAGGGTTTTTAATCTATATTTTAAAGATGGGGATTTTGGGGGAGACTCTCAATAGAACAGTCATCAGCTTTCCAGGTGTGTCCTTTCAGGGCCCTGGTCGCCGCTGATTGGTTGTCGCCAGGGGTCATTAGTCATCGATGCTGGTCCTGGCATCAGCCACGGCGTCGTTTTGTCTGGTTTTGCAGCTTTTCTGCGCCTGGAGCTGAAACACAACCTCGGTCTAGATGTTATCTCCAGTCTGACCAAAACTCAGTCTCTGTGGTCAGCCGACCGGAAGCCTTGTTCCTAAGATTACATGATGCTGATCAGAAGGTACTGCCCTGAAGGCTGAAGGCTGAAGGGAGGGGTCCTGCAAGGGCTCCTGTGGGGGCCGTAGGTGGCTGTTCCCGGCCCCCTGTTCCTCCCCGGAGGGGGTCTAAGCCGCATGAGTTGCGACAGGCTACGGGAGGAAAAGTCGTCCTGGGGGCGAGGTCCTAGCCTCTAACACTTGTTTCCCCAGTTTTGCCCACTGCTAGACACCAGGGACTTTCCGCCCTGGTGACATTCCGTTCCTGGCCCGTCATTCCTGCTCTGCTCACTCCTGCCTGCCTCCGCTGTCAGAACCACCCGCCTATCAACGAACGAGAAGCTAGAAAACGCAGCCCCCGGAGCCCTAGGGGCGAGTTCAAGGTGTCTGGAGGCCAGCCAAACCCCTCGCGCGGCGCTGGGTCAGCCCCGCCTCCCGGCTCTGAGCCCGGGTTTCCCACCTGTGACACCAGAAATGACCAGCCACCAGGCCGCCCGGAAGCGCTGTGCCTCACCAGAAGGCCGCCCTAGCCCCTCTCCCGAGCCGACGCCTTGCCCTCAACAAACATGGCAACCACTCGTGACGTCGCCTTCCGTCGCCTCCGCCCTGTCCCCGCCCCTAGTGGGCGGTGAGCCCCAATGACGCCAGCGGGCGGAGCGCATGCGCGGCGGCGGGGCCGGGCCCGCGGCGACGGCGACGAAGGGGCGGAGGGCTGCCCGGCCCGCAGTTGCCGAGCCGCGGCGGCCGAGGCGGGATGGTGTAGCCGGGCCCGCGGGCGGGCGGCGGGGCGCGGGCGGGCGCGAGGCGGACGCCTCCTGACGGGCTCGGGGCCAGCGGCCGCACGCTGAGGGGGCGTCGCCGCCGCCGGCCCCCGGCGCCGCCGCGGGAGGCCGCGCCCGCCATGGCGGCCCGGAGGGTGCTGGACGAGTTCACGGCGCCCGCCGAGAAGGCGGCGCTGCTAGAGCAGAGCCGCGGCCGCATCGAGGACCTCTTCGGCGTAAGCCTGGCGGTGCTGGGCGCGCTCGGGGCCGAGGAGCCGCTGCCCGCGCGCATCTGGCTGCAGCTCCGCGGGGCGCAGGAGGCGGTGCACAGCGCCAAGGTGAGTCCCGCCGCCGCCGCCCCCGCGCGCCCGCGGGGCCCGCGGCCTTCGCTCGGCCGGGGTCCCAGGGCGCCCCCACCCTCTCCCGCCCCTCCCCTCGCGCGGTGGGGAAAGCGCAGCCCCCAGAGCCCGCAGACCTGCGTGCGCCGCTCTCGAGCCACGTGACCCTGGGCTAGCGGTTTAATCTCGGGGCATCTCAGTTTCCCCATTTGTAAGGGGCACTGGCGGAAGCACCTACCTTGCCGAGCTGTGGCCCAGAGCAGAGCACCGAGGCCCGCCCGGAGCGAGCGCGCCGCGAATATCGCCTGTTGTTAGCATCCCTCCGCACTGGTGGTGGTGCGCAGGGCTGGTAACTGGGCCCAGGCCTCCAGGGCTGCCGAGCCTTTAGGGGGTTTCAGTCCCTTTGGGAATCTGACTCCAGGACTGTCCAGGAGAGCTGGGATGTTTAGTTATGTTAAAAAGAATTCCGTTTCTTGTGTTGATATTTTGTGCAGGTCACGTCTTTGTTCGTGGTTATAGCATATCAGACGTTGCGCTCGATACTTCAGGAGTAGCTAATGCAGATCTACGCGGTGGGATAGATTTTGCTCTCCTCTCTTCTTTCTCTCTTTACATTAACAGCTGGGGAAACCGAAACTTTTGAGGAGGTGACTCACCCTCTCTCTAGATCAGCATTTTAGTCTTATACATCCTGGAGACCTTCAGCTATTCCCTCCACCTCACTCCCCAAGCCAGAAAACAGCGAGAGCCCCCACCCACCCCCGCGGCCACCCCCCCACCCCGGCCCCGGTATCCTAGTTTCTCCAGGTTTTCCTGGAGAGCAGGTGCAGCAGCCAGGTGTTTCCAGGGTGCTAGCTCCCGAACGATGAGCCGTGGGGGCGCCGGGGGCCCTCCTTCCCTGGCGTCTTGCTTCAGGAATGTGCTGGTGCCCTGGGCGGCTCCAGCCGGAGCTGCTAGTTGGAGGCTTGTTCTCAGCGCCTGCACAGGAGATGGGACGCTGGACCATGGGGCTCCTCTCGGCAGCTTTCCTTAAAGACCGTGCAGGCGTTGAGTCGGCTGCTTTCCTGTTCCTAAGTTTTTTAACGGTTTGTCTGCTTCGGACAACTGCTCTGACTCCTTCCCAGTCCTCAGGCAGATGCGGGCCTGCCCTCCCCCTCGCGGTACCACTTGGTACCACTTGCAGTACCGCTTGCAGTACCGCTTGCGTTAGACTAATCCTCAAAAAGTCACTCCCTGCCCTGGGGCCTCCTGTTGCCTCTGTTCACTGGAAGCTCCTCCTCTGGTTTATGGAACGAACTGGCCCACTCCCGCCCAGGTTCGAGATCCTCTGGTTAGGCCTCAGCCGTGCCTGTCTCGCTTTGTCTGTGCACGCTTCCTGCTCCCAGTTCACCCTCACTTTGGGACCCAGCCCACGCAGGGAAAGTGCTTCTTTTTCCCGACAGAAAAGAACGCTCCCCTCCGCCGGTCCCCACCCCACGATTAGCATGAGCTAATTGGAAGAGGTGTGTCTGGCAGTGCCTTGGAGTGCGTGCCACCTGCCCGGTGCTATCTCTGTGATGTGTGTTACTCAGTCCAACCCTCCCACTTGTGAGAAATTCCTTTTTTTCCCCTGGAGACTCACGGGTAAGCCTTGAATACCACACTCAAGGGCTTTTTGTTCATTCGTTTTGGAGCTTGTTTTACATTCTTTTGAGGAAGAGAACACCATTAACTTCACTCTTAAAATTCAGGGCCACAAAGCGGACTTCAACATGCGAAGTAGGTGAAGTTCCGTGAGGAGGAGGCCTGGAGGAAGGAAGGGCAGAGAAAAGGCTGTGCCGAATGGGCTGGTTGGTTGTGTGGCTCACGTATGATGTGGGCCACTGTTCTGGGTCCTGTCAGGTGGTTTACTCTGTTTTCTTGCTTTTAAACTGTGAATTCACTGCCTCTTATCAATGGCTAGAGGAGAGAGTGGGGCCGCATGTAGTGAGGCTGCATGGACTGGGGGGGAGGGGGTCAGAAAGCGATGCTGTCCTGGGAAGTGACAGAGCCCAGACTCTCTGAGTGGCCACTGTGGTCAGAGGGGACATTTGTTGGAGGAAGCAGCACTTGAGCTAGGCTTGAGGGGCCTGGAACATTCCCAGGTAGAGGTGGTTTCCCAAGAAGCACTGCGGAGAGGCTGGATGGCGCTGTCCGGGGGCCCCCCGAGGCTGGCTGCGGCCAGGACCGTGTCCAGTAGGTTCTGACGGGGAGGGTTTGTCTGGAAGTCCCAACTAGGGAAGGGGCGCTCTTCCAGGCTAGAGCTCCCCAGGAGTGGGGTGATGAGACTTTCCCCAGGACTTAGGTGTCGGAATCGAGGGAGGGGTTTTAAGTTGTGGTATCAGGAAGGGTGGTGGTGGCACCTTGGTGGCCTGTTGCTTGGTGTGGCCAGGGAGCCAACACTGAGAGAAAATGTGCCAAGAAGTGCCCCGACTGTTGGTTCTTGACCTCAAGGAACCCAGGCTTACGGGGCAGAGGAGAGAAGCTTGGACACACACAGTACTGTGTGGTCTGTGGAGCCATGGACACTGCGAGGGGCTCCAGTACAGCGGGAAGGAGGGGTGCTCTGCCCAGCTGGGTGCTCCAGGCCAGTGAGCGCCTTCCAGAGGGAAGCTGCCCTTCCACCACAGACCCTTCGAGAAAGTGGCAGAAGCAGTGAGGGCCAGGGCACGGGGATGTCCAGGCCAGCTGGCCGGGAGAGGCAAGGCTGGGCTGAAGGAGCAAGAGTGAGGCCATCAGAGCCACCTGTCTCCGGGCCCGGCTGGTCTGCCAGGCTGTGACTTGGAGGGAGTGTCCAGCCACATTTACAGCGATGCAGCGTGACTGCAAGGGGCAGGGGTGCAGTGTCTGGAAGTAGAGGGAACCCCGAAGAGGGCATCACCCACTGGCCCAGGGGGCGGGGCTGGTGGCAGACTGGGAAACAAAGGAGTTTGTGGGCGAATTTCAGAGGAAGTGGAAGTCTGCTTCCTATGTGCTGCCTCATTTGCAGAGAGAAGAAAGATACAGAGCGGGTGGGACCCTTGGCATCAGGCAGTGGTGGGGAGTGAGTAGAGTTAGAGCTCTTCCTTTACATCTGAGAGCCCCCCCCACCCCCCCACCCCCTGCAGGTGCTCTCTGGGACAAGGCGGGGGGCTGTGGAGGGCAGTGGCTGGCAGGAACCCGAGGGGAGCCAAGGTGCTGGTGCCCTGCGGGAGAGGGCGGGGCCGCGCTTAGTGCCAGCCCGTGCAAGGTGTGGGCCCAGCAGTGTCTGACCTGTTCCTGAGGCAGCCAGTGTGTGTTTTGCATGCTATGAGTGAGTTATATCCGTAAAAGTTTCGCGTTAATA
This sequence comes from Micronycteris hirsuta, assembly GCA_004026765.1. Lineage (NCBI taxonomy): Eukaryota > Metazoa > Chordata > Mammalia > Chiroptera > Phyllostomidae > Micronycteris > Micronycteris hirsuta. The sequence continues at coordinate 180,593 of PVJI01000844.1, forward strand.
ATGTTTTTTTACAGTATACATACTCAAAAAAAAAAAACCTCAAACAAACAAAAATCCACCATGTGTGCTAAGCAGAGCATGCCAAGTGGACTGGATTCAGCTGTTGGACGGCCCCCTAGGGCCCCGTGTCAGCCGCCAGGCGATGGGATGAGGGGAGAGGTGCCCTCTGTCTGTCTCACTGGGGAAGAGGGCGGCTGAGGGCCCAGGGGCTTGTAGTGACCGTGTCCGGAGAGAGGACTCCTGCTCCCGCCTGGAGCTGGAGGGCGCAAGCTTGAAGAAGGGGACCGGGTCGGGATAGATGTGGAGGAGCCGTTGGAAGGACACTGGAGAAGAACAAAAAGGGACCTGGGAACCAAGGGAAGGGCGAGGGTGAGGGCATAAATTGATGGTATGACTTGATCCAGAAACTCGCCATGTGTGCCAGTTGCCCCCATTCTGGGTGTGGGTGAAGCCCGCATGCAGGGACCAAAGGGCACCCTGGGGCCCAGGAGCTGCTTCTGAGGTTCGGCCTACTGAGAGGCAGGGCCGACCCAAACACCGAAACTTACCTTCTGGTCTCAGAACTGACCGCCCGAAGGGCCAGTCTGCTGAGGAGGCAGGTCCGGGCAGGAGGGACGTCATCAGGTGTGGACAGGGACCAGCCCTTAGCCTGGGTCCCCTCGAGACTCCGGGGTCACGCAGCTAGGGGGCGGTTCCGGCAGTACTGGGGCATTCTAGAGCTGGTAGCTACAGAGGAATTGTGAGGGTGGTTCTGAGCCCAGGGGGCGGGGCCTCGTGGGTCCGGTGGGAGGAGCCAGGCTTCCTTTCCCTCCCAGGGTGGAGTGGACGGAGGAGGAGGTAGCTGTGCGGGCCTCTCAGAGCCGCCAGGACCCTGTCCGGGAGGTTGACAAACAAAAGAAAAGGAATTGGAAGTGAACGGCGTGGCTCCTCCTTGTACAGGTTGTCCATGAACTTCGGGGTGCTGAGTGTGTGGGCCACAGCTGCCTGCCCATGGCTGTTTGGGCTGCAACCTCACGCCGGGAGACGCAGCAGTGACCTGCCGGCTGCTCGCGTCTGGAGAACTTGTGGGGAGAGGACTGCGTGGCCTGGTGGGACTCTGGGATGACCGCACGCCCGAGAATGGGCGCTTGTTGTGTGTGCGGAAGAGCAGGGGCTTGGGGGGCGGGTTAGGGAGCGCTGGCGGGCGCCCTTTTCCTGCTCGAGTTCTGACTTCCGTGCGTGCGGAGCGAGAGGAGAGCACGCGGTTCCAGCGGGAGCAGCCGTTCTGCTGTGACTTCAGGGGGTTCCGTTTCCGTGTTGGTTAGGAGACCTGGGTACCTGGTTTCTTTCTTGTCTTTTTTTTTTTTTTTTTTTTAAGATTTTATTAACTTTTAGAGGGTAAAGGAAGGAGAGAGGGAGAGAAACTTTGTGAGAGATACATCGATTGGTTGCCTCTTGCGGGCCCCCTTCTGGGGACCTGGCCCACGGCCCAGGCATGTGCCCTGATGGGGAACCAAACTGGCGACCTTTTGGTTCGCAGGCCAGCACTCACTGAGCCACACCAGCCAGGGCATCTGCCCTTTTTGTTTTGTTTAAATTTGTTTTTAGTCTTTTTTGAGGGGCGGTACCTGGTTTCATGAATGAGCTCTGGAACAGCAGGGCTGTGTGCGGGGAAATAATTCACAGGTGTAACACTGGGCGGTGACACGGAGTTTTTGTTTTGATTTTACCAGAAAGAACGTTGGTGGCCTTTTTGCATTTCCAAGAATGAAAAAAAAAATATTTTAACTCACTGTGGTTGTGTAAATCATCTTCTTAAGAAACAATGGTTCGTTCACTCTCTTTTTATGGTTAATGTTTTGGGATTACACCAGAATGTTAAAACTGGGGATCCTCACACCAATGATGCTGGGGTAAGAGATCGCTTATGACTGGTTTCCTCCTTCCTGCTCAGGGTCTAGATGGAGGAAAGCCGCCTCTGTGCTGCCTTTTCACCAGCGTAACGTGACTGCATAATGGTAGCAGGCTTGCATTTCAAAAACAAAATTGGCGGGGGGCAGGGGGGATCCTTATGTAATTAATTAAAGAACTTTTTTTTTCTTTAAGCCAATTGTTTTTAGTTTGTTTTGGTTTGGTTTTTTTTTTAAGATTTTATTTATTTATTTTCAGACAGAGGAGAAGGGAGGGAGAAAGAGAGGGAGAAACAGCAATGTATGGTTGCCTCTCACATGGTCCTCACTGGGGACCTGGCCCGCAACCCAGGCATGTGCCCCGACTGGGAATCGAACCGGGACCGTCTGGTTCTCAGCCCGCGCTCAATCCACTGAGCTACACCAGCCGGGCTAATTAAAGAACTTCTTAATAAAAAACCTTATGTTGTATGGAAAGCAGAAAATCCTTTTGTTTGCAGACACTGAGTTATTTCTTTTCATTGTTACTTTAAGGGATTTCTTTCAATGTCGAGGAGGTTTTGCTCCGTCTCAGTGCTGGCAGAATCAGCACTTACATTACTGATGGATGTGCATGAGCTGCTGGCTGGGCTGCGGGAGCTCACCTCTGAGTTTTCTGCGTGGGGTCGCCGTGGTCACGGCCTCCCTGGGTTGGCGCTGCCTGCCTGCCCGTCACCCGGGCCTGTCCAGATGTCCTGGAGTCTGCACACTCAGTTCACAGTCGTTTCGTTGTTAACCCTGATCTTTTAAAAATTAATGTAATGAAGTTATTACTTTGTTACAATACATAGGCTAATAAAATCATGGAAAGGACATCTATTTTTAAATTAACATTAACCTGGCTGGCATGGCTCAGTGGACTGAGCACTGGATTGTGAAGCAAAGGGTCGCCGGTTCAATTCCCAGGCAGGGCACATGCCTGGGTTGCAGGCCAGGTCCCCAGTAGGGGGCACACATGAGAGGCAACCACACGTTGATGTTTCTCTACCTCTCTTTCTCCCTCCCTTCCCCTCTCTCTAAAAATGAATAAATAAAATCTTTTAAAAACTAAATTAAAATTAGCATGAAAATTATCAAGTCACATGGATTACTCTAAGGATTATTTTTATTATATGAATTTGCATTCTTAAGCAAAAAATGCCTTCAAAGTATCAGCTTCTGTGGCTCTTGGGGGTTTGCAGGCGTCCTTGAAGCACTAACACAGTATAAGTATCAGATGTTTAGCTTTATTTTCTAGGAATTCTAGGAATGTAGGTTTATGTAAAAGCTTGTTATTCTCTATAAGCCAATTAGGACAGAGGTTCTTTACGAAACATTGCAATCTGACTTACTAACATCGTTGAGACAGGACTGCTCTCACACTCACACCACAGGAAATAACGGCTTTTCTCTCAAACATGCAGAGAGCTTTCAGCTTTGGTTCCCCACCGTATTAGCCCCAGGTCCAACGCGATCCAGACACACAGAACCTGCCCGGTTTCCCAGGGCCGTGAAAGGCTTCTCCAGGCAGTCCTGAGCCGCGTTCTTCCACACACAGCAGAGACTAACAGCAGGTTTTCCTGGCTTCTGTCCTTTGGTAGAAATAAATCCCTGTTATCCACCGGGCAGATCCCCGCCCAGTCAGACCGGAAGACCAGAATCCTGAAGACAGTTCATGTGGGCAAGGGTACAGCTGAGACCGACCTGGTCGTCCGGAACCACTGGCCCCTGAGCCGGTGTGGGAAGGGACGTGTGGCCCTAAAGCAGGATGAAACCAGAAGGAAGAAGAGCGCAGGGAAACGGCACTCACCCATCCTCTCGCTGCGGGGACTCACTCTGGGCGTCCAAGGGCACCAAGCTTGGGCTTGGACGCCGCCGCACTGCCCTCCGCGGGCGCCCAGTTCCACAGCGCCAAGCTGGCGAGATGGGTCTCTGTGGCTCCTACGAAACAGTCCAAGTGCAAATAAATATTTTTAGGGTTATAAACACACTTTTAAACAGCTAGGTAACTCATGAATGAGAGAACCATCAGGAATGGAAAAGTGGTTCAGAGAGCAGTTGACAGTCTGAGGGTTTTATCAGCACTAAAAAAAAGAATGGTAGAATAAAACTGCTAGATTGGACACAGATCGGCTAGTCCCTTACAGACGATGACATGCCAGCCTTAGGGCGCCGTCTAGGGGCACCTCGGCTGTGCGCAGTGAGTCAGGCTGGTTTCCCAGAGAACGAGGCCGCCCGGGCTGGCCGAGGAGAGTGCTTGGTGGAAAGGCCGTCCTTTGGCCTTAGAAGTATTTAGTAATTTTTCTTAATTGTGTGCAGTTATTAAAATGAACACAAACCCTTTTTAGGTCATTTCAGCCACTTTCTTAAACAGTGTCACCGACATCATTGTCACTAGACTGGATACCTGCTGGTGTCCCCAGACTTCTAATTCCAGTTGGGACATCTATTTGAGAGACCTTTGTGGATGGACTTGGGGTTTCCCAGCAGGGGCACTGTCGACGTTTTGGGCAGAGAATGCCCACCCTCTTCCCCTGCGCCGCCAGGAGCGCCCTGCAGTTGTGGTGGCCAGAAATGCCTCCTGATGCCACCGGTGCCCCAGGGAGAACTGAAGCACCCCCGCTTGAGAGTGCCGTGTGGGAGGGCCACGCCCTGTCCCCACAGTGCGCTGCGATTGTGTGAATGCTCGAACTCAAATAACGAGACGCAGTTGTGTGTAGAGAACAGAGTGACATTGCTCCCCCACCATGACCCGCCTCCATTCTTGGAATGTGTTTTTGGATATGAGTGGGAGGAAGGGATGGCTAGATTAGGCCGCACGTACAAGAAACATGCTAAAACCCAAACCACAGAGGGCTTTGACTGTGGCTCCGAGATCTTGAGCATTAACGTCTGGCAGCAAGAAGCGTTAGAAAGTTTTGAGTGAGGAAGTGGAGTGGGTGTGCGTTCAGAAGCGACTTTGATGCTGTCGCGGGAAGGGAGTGGAGTGTGACGAGTCTGGCAGCAGAAAGAAGAGCGTGGTGGTGGTTTCCGTGTCCCTGAGAAACGAGCTTTGTGGGGGGCTGCGTGTGATCGGAAGGGAAGAGAGCTTTCAGTCTCAGGGACTGCGTTTCATTGAAAGGGAACCTGGACCAAAATGCTGGGCGAAAGCTGTGAGTCCGATTCAGACCTTCTGTGTTTGAGGCACTTGTGGAATTGCCCAGGGTTCAGTGGTGATGGCTAGAGGCAGAGACTGGCAGTTATCACTGGAGAGAAATGGAAGTCGGGATTGGGATTGGAAGAGTTCGGGGGGAGTGTCCTTGAGGGAGAGGATGAGGACAGACCCTTGGGGAATGTCTACACTTAAGGTGCCAGAGGGAAAGGCAGCAAAGGATTGGGGGAGTAGTCAGAAAAATGGGAATTAAAAGACAGCTTTTGGTAGCTCAGAAGTGCAGGGAAAGACTTGTCCCGGAGAACTTGGTTGAGTCGGAGAGCGCAGAGCAGGGGCCGTCGGGTTTGGCGTGGGGGGCCGCTGTTGGCATTCAGGAGAGCAGCTGTAGTTGGAATGGGCCAGAGTCCAGATTTCAAAGGGTGGGCAGTGAAGTGGAGTTTAGGGCACTCTTTCAACAGGTGTGGAGGTGAAGGGGCGGGTGGAGTGGTCCCAGGCGCAGGCAGCAGGGCAGAGGAAGTGTTCTGCAGAACCGGCCAGGCCTCCTGTTGGTGGCGGAGGCGGGGACGAGGTTGGGCACCTGGAGACCTTGTTGGGGGAGATTGGAAAGTAAACTGATGAGGAGTGCTGGGCGCTGTGGGAGCCAGGGCGTTTCAGAGATTTGTCAGTGACGGGGACAAAGCCAGGCACTGGGGGGGACCATTTCTGTGGGGCGGTTAACACCTCCCCCCAACCTCCGGGAAGCATGTGGTCAGCGTGTGAGAGCTGAAGTCCCTGGGGAAGATAAAATAGAAAGCTCGTAAGAGGAGCACATTGGGGAAATGGCTAACACGATCATTACAGATCTGTAGTGATGTTAGTAATAGGGAGAGCCAGATTGGAGCCTGAAGTGAACCTGCTACAGGTCTGTAGATGCTCTAATCGGTGTACGTTCTGTAGGACTCCTGTGTCAGAGTCTAAAACTCATACTGACCTTCCAGCTCTCTTTTCCTCTGGAGATCGCGCACAGCACCGAGATGCAGCAGTCCCAGAACTGCACAGAATCTCGGCGTCCCGAAGTGGGCCCAGGGGCCAGGGCTCCCTTGCTGCTGGTTTTTCCTCCCAGTGACCGGCAGCTGGCCTGCTGTCCTCTGTGGCTTGTGACCCTGGAGCTGTAAGGTGTGTTCAGTCTGCACCCAGGACAGCCGCTCGCCAGGCGCTCTGGTTCTTAACGCTCGTGTTTTGTTGAAACCCGTTTTGCTCCAGTGCTGTCGGTTGTCACTTGCTGCTGGGTGCTTGGCAGGTAGTGCCCTGTGCTTCCCCCTGCACTTTCAGTCAGCTGCCTCAACCCCACGTGACCTGGGAGACAGGCTGACAGCCTCAGGGGTGTGCCCAGAAGGGTGCAGAGCACCTGCCCCAGGTCGAAGCTGCGGGCTCTAGAACAGCCACTGCGACCCTTCCCAGGCGTAGCTGTGCCCTCGGGTTCCTGAGGTGCTGTGAGAGCTGACAGGAGCTGAGGGTGCAGAGGAAGGTAGACTAATAGTTCGTTCTGCCACATGAAAGGGAAGTTATGTATATATTTTATGCTCCTCCTTTTTTCTCAAAACCCTGTGTAATGTAAAACGGAGCGTGAATACTGCAGGGTGGAAAGACAGCGGCTGACTGACATTCAAATGTTCAGATACCAGTGCAGCCAAATGCAAATAGTGGCTGTGTGGGTCCAGAGTCTGTCTTACCAGCACAGCCAATGGCGGAGCGCCCCTGGCATGCGGTGGTAGTGCTGTGACTTCATCGTTCACCTCTGAACTCAAGTGTGAAAGTTCACTGCTGCTACTTCGTAATTCTCAAGGGGTGATGGCTCATGTCTCTTGGGGCATACGCACACACGCACACATGTACTTGCACGCAGAGCTGCGCCAGGCCGTCAGCGCAGCTCCTCCTCCAAACCAGGCGGCTAACAGGGCGGTGATAGTCTCAGCAGATAGCCTCGCGCAGCTCCGCTCGCCCCAGCCACTGCTCCGCCAGCCTCCTGGTGCTTGCTCTCCAGGGCCACGGGGTGTTCTCGGAGAGGCAGTAATCTGCACGGCGTCAGGACAACCCCAGCCTGCCGCTCGCTGGGACAGGCGTGTGGAACCCAGGGAGCGCGGATTGGCTTGTTTGTGCGCAATGGACCAGGTGACAGTTTCAGAGCGTGTGTTTGCTGTAGGCGCCGATGGATGGAATTGACCTGAGTTGATAAAAGCATGGGGACTTGTGTAGTTATCATTTCAAAAATTACCTGTGGGAAGTCTGTGCTTTCTGCCCAACTTTGCCACCAACCTAAAACTGCTTAAAAAAATAAAGTCTACCTTAAAAAATCAAAGTTTTCACTGATCTTTGCAGCTACCTATCTGTCTCAGTGTCCACTTTCATTTGACATTTCTCTCTGTTGCACGGGCTTCAGAACACCCCAGATCATACAGGTAGTTTGTACAGGTGTGACCGGTTTTGGACAGCTCTTCTTGCAAAACATTCAATAATTAAACTGATCTAGAAAAGCAACAGAAATAATGGAACGTAATTGTTTGAAAGGCGACTCACCCAATATGTCGTAACTGCTAGGACTCCTTATCTCGGACAGAATCGAGTAAACTTAAAAGGAGGGACAGCGCCGTTGCTGACACAGCCTCGCGGCAAGGGGTGCACCCACCTCCCTGGGTTTTATTGAAATTAAGAAGTCGGGAGGATGCCAGAAGAACGTTTGCGCACAGCTAACCACAGACTTCGAGTGGCTCTAAGGGTTTCTGTAGTCAAGAATGGCAGTCCCGTGGGCTGCTCCCCGACCTCCCCAGGCAACGACTTTCTGCTCTTTTTTTAGAGAGGGGAGGGAGAGGGAGAGGACAGTGATGTGTGAGAGATACAGCAACTGGCTGCCTCTCACACACCCCAACCAGGGCCCTGACTGGGAATCAAACTGGGGACCCTTTGGTTCACAAGTTGGCACTCCGTCCACTGAGCCACACCAGCCAGGGCTTGTTTTTAGCTGTTTGTTCTAACTACTGAAATAGTTAAACAGTATCTGCTATTTCTTACTGAGTGTAGGGATTATTCACGTAAGTTAGATGGCACACAGAAACTGCCCTCATTCTCCCAGTCGTTGTGGTCTTGACTTTTGTGTCCCCTCAGAATTCATAGACTGAAGCCCTAGTGACCGGTGCAAGGGCATTGGGAGGTAGGGCAGAGCCCCCCGTGAGTGAGACCAGTGCCCTGGAGAGAAGCCCGAAGCACCTGTGCCCCTTCCACCGTGTGAGGGCAGGTAAGACGCCTGCCGCCTGCAGGAGGGGCCCCGGCTTTGGCGCCCTGGTCCTGGGCCCACCGCCTCCAAAACCATGAGAAATACGTTTCTGTTGTCTCTAAGCCACCCGGTCTGTCCGGTTTGTTGTAACAGCCTGAAGGGACTAAGACCAATTCGGTGTTTTTTTTTTTCTTTTCTTTCTTTCTTTTTTTTTAAGATTTTATTTATTTATTGTTAGAGCGGGGAAGGAGAAAGAGAGGGAGAGGAACATCACTGTGTGGTTGCCTCTCATGCGCCCCCTACTGAGGACCTTGCCTGCAACCCAGGCATGTGCCCTGGTTGGGAATTGAGCCTGTGACCCTTTGGTTCACAGGCTGGCACTCAATCCACGGAGCCCACCAGCCAGGGCTGTTTCTTTTTGGTGTTGTTGCCAGGCAAGAAACAGAGTTTCTGTGTAAATGACTTATAGAAAAACAACAAAGCCCAACACTGTACTACATTATGTTTTCCTTCTGGTACAGCTTTTAATTTTTCCTGGAATTTTCATCTACTTGTGAAACTTGACTTGAACACACCCGTTTTGCGAAGGTTGCTTTACGCCTGCCGTTCACAGAGGCCCGTGGCTGGGAGAACGCCTCTCCAGCGCCTTCCCCGCGCCCGGCGGCTGGGCGCCCAGCTCGTTGCTGCACAGCTGTGATCTTGGGGCTTCTGTTTGCTACTCTTGGATCAGATTTACTAAGTCATCTCCCGTATTTTTGGTGGCCTTTGTCTTAAAGTAGTTTCTCAAGGAGCGAGTCTGTGGGACTGGTTTTCTCAGGCTTTGGCATGTCTAGAACTGTCTTTGTGCCGCCTTATATTTGATATGGATTGTGGGGGGTATGGACAGAAAACCATTTTCCCTGAGAAGTTTGAATGCACCGCGCCCTTCTTTCCTGGATCACCCAGCACTGCTGTTGAATCTCCAGCACACGTGGGACAGACACAGACAGCATTGCAGACGCTTTAAAAACCAGAGTGATGTTGGAATCTCTGCTGGCAGCTTGGAGCCGGCATCCAGGCTGATTACCTGCTAGAACAGAGGTCTCGACATCCACTGTAGGGCTCAGTGAGGACCAGCGTCTCATCACATTCCAGATGGCTATGACACAGAATTACGTGGCATGTGAAGAACCAGGAAAATGTTCATTCTTGTGAGAAAAGACAGCAGACCCCATTGCCAAGATGACAGAGATGTGGATTTATCTAAGACTTTAAAGTGTCTGTTGTAGAAGTTCTCCAATAGGCAATCATTGAAACTGATAGAAAGTTTCAGCAAAGAAATAGAAGAACCAAATGGAAAGGCTAGAACTGAACAATGTAATACCCTAAATAAATCAGCCCCCCTGATGGGCTCAGCTTTAAAATGGAGATGACAGTGGAGAGAGAACCATGGGCGCAATCCAGTCCGAGCCGAGGGGTGGAAGAGAAAGCGTGGGGAGAGTGTTTGCAGAAATAATGGCTGAAGACTTCCCAAATTGGCAGAAGATACAAGCATCGTGCTTCCAGAAGCTCAGTGGACACACACAGAATAAACGCGAAGACTTTTACAGCCAGGTACACCATAACCACACTGCTGAAAACGGAAGACAATTAAAAACCGTGAAAGAAAGTACCCAGAGAGCCGCAGGGGTGAGAACAGCAGTGAGAATGAGGACAGATTTCCCGTCAGAAACCTCGCAGGCCAGAGAAATAGCGTAATATTTTATAAGTGCGGGGAAAAAAGAACTGTTAACCAAAAGTTCTCTGTCCAGTGAGGTTGTCCTTTGAGAAGGAAAGTGGAATAAAGCACGGTAAAGCACCCCACTGAAGAGACACCGTTGCCAGTAGCCTGCTCCGAAAGAATTGCTAAAGGAAGTTCTTCAGACAGAAGTGATAAAAATCTGGCTGAATATAATAGATTATTTTCCCCTCTTGAGTTCTTTAAAATGAGTTAATGGTTGAAAGTGAGTTTTATAACATTGTCTGGTGGGATTTCAAGTGTACACCCATGGAATGCACGAGATCCCTGTAACACGAGGGCAGGGCAGGGAGGGAGGAGGGGGACCCAGGCCGGAGGAACCCCAGAAACGGCGGCGTTCTGCAGTTCGTGCCCGTGGGATTTTCAGTTACAGAGCGGTGAGGGGCACACGGAGACGCCAGGCTGTTGTGGGGGCACACAAGGAGAGAGCACTTCCTCCTCCACTCATTTGTCGCCAGGATAGTCCTGACGCTAAAAGCAGACAGACAATGCAAAGAAAAGGAAAACTACAGACCCCAGTTTCTTGTGCCTGTAGATGCAAAGGATGTGGAAATTCATAACAGGGTATTTGCAAGTGTCATTCGTCAGTATATGAAAGAATTATACATCATGACCATGTGGTGATTATTCCAGGGATACGAAGCTGGTTCGGTGTTTAGAAGTCGTCAGTGTAACGTGGGGACAAACTGAGGCAGTAAATCCATGGCTGCATCAGCTGGTGCAGGGAAGTGCAGCAAGTTTCAGTGCCCATTCAAGTTTGTGTTCCTAGAAAAGTGGCACACAGGACAACTTCCTCAACACAATAGAGAGCGTCTACTTAAAGTTCTAGCGTGCTTGATGGCATCAGACTGGGGGCTCTGCCTCCGGCAGGGGACAGCAAGGCGCGCGTGCCCGCTGTCCACGCTGCTTGTCAGCACAGCGTTAAAAAGCTGACAAGTGCGGTAAGGCAGGAAAATCAAATAGAAGGTGTGTAAACCAGGAGACAAAAGTGTGGGTGATGTGATTGTCTGAACAGAAAATCCCAAGGCATCAACAAGAAAAAGATGCTAGAACTGGAAGTAGGTGCAGCGAGGTCACAAGGTATGTGATGGGTATACAAAGTCAGTTGTGTTTGTATTTATCAACAGCGAACACACAGAAACTAAGATCAGAGCACGGTGCACCTCCGGTCACCCAGAAGTGCAGCACCAGGTTGTAAAACTAACAAATGCGTACAGGACTTGTGTGCTTAAAACCACAAAACGCTGATGAAAGAGGGCGAGGTCCGGAGACATGGAGAGACATGCCATGTTTGTGCAGCAGAGGACTTAGCAGATGGCAGTGACCCTGAAATCGATGGACATGTTCAACACAATTGCTAAGCAAGACTGCCTGCAAAATTTGTGTGGAAAGGCAAAGGAGCTAAAATAGCTGGAAGCGACTCAACTTTAAGTGAAACAACGCAGGGCAAAACTAATCTCACAACAGGCTAATTCATATAAATAAGGGTTAAGTCCCTGTGGCGTCTCGGTGACATGACAGCAGAGTGGTGCAGAACGAGGTGGCGCCGTCCGAGGACCTGCCGTAGCGTGTTTTCTCCACGTATGATACGTGCATGTCTGCGGTGAAG
>PVJI01000844.1:192386-219734 GCA_004026765.1 Micronycteris hirsuta
CTCACAACAGGCTAATTCATATAAATAAGAGTTAAGTCCCTGTGGCGTCTCGGTGACATGACAGCAGAGTGGTGCAGAACGAGGTGGCGCCGTCCGAGGACCTGCCGTAGCGTGTTTTCTCCACGTATGATACGTGCATGTCTGCGGTGAAGCTTCATTTATCAGCGCGGCACAGGAAGAGGTGAACAACAGCAAAATGGAACCTCAGTGCAACATTCCGTGATAAGAACTGTGCGAATGCGGTCTCCCGAAACACCTCGCGCTTCCTGTGCTGGTGCAGATGGCATGTGCCTGCGTGACACACTGAAGTGAGCGAACGACGTGGCTGTGTGCTCGGCTGCTGCCGGCCGCCTTGCAGTACCGCTGTCGGGAGGAGGGCCCGCACTCCCCGTGGCCCCGGGTCACGGAGCTGTGCGGACTGACTGCAGGGAGCCGAAGCTGCCACGTGAGCCTCGGATAAGGGGCAGTGCTGTGACGACATGCCGGCGAGGGTGGGGGGGACTGGCTCGCTCTCGCTGTGCCGCTGGGCCTGTGACTGGGCGCAGCCATTCTGGAAAACAAGCACACACTTACCGTGCGACTGGCAGTTGCCCCTGGGGGTGTTTACCCCAAAGAAGTGACAGCAAGGCCACTGACACCCGGTATGTGACTGTCCACCGCAGCGTGATATGTAAAAGCCCCAGGCACGACCAAAGCACCCTTGGTAGGGAGACGGTTCAAACCCCACATTCTGTCCACATCCGGGAGTAGCGCCCCCCAGTCGGCAGGAGTGGGCTGTGGGTGTGCGCGACGGCGCGGGTGGATTCCAGGAGCGGTGTGTGGGGTAAGGGGGCCAGCCTCAGCTGTTACGTACCGCACAGTTTATTCACATCACATTCTTAGAGGCTCGAAGGTGCAGCGATGGAAGCAAATTAGTGGTTGCCGGGAGGGAGGGACAGCGGGTGAAGTGGGGTAAACATGACTATGAAGGGGTGACTTGAAGGGATTTTCTTGGAAGTGGGATAAGTCTGCATCTTGGTCAAAGTGGTGTTTCGGGGATCTGTGCGTTTGCATGGATTCGGGGGCACAGAACCAGCCGCACGCACTGTGTCGAGGTGGACTCCCCGGTTCTGACACTGGACGGTAACTGAGTCGGATGTCACAATTGGAGGAAACGGTGACGAGCACACAGAATCTTTATGCACCATTTTTGCAGCCTCCTGTGAGCCTATGATGTTTTCAAAATAAACTGTTTTAAGAAAACAGCTTCAGACCGCAGCCCAAATGTGGCGTAGGCTCAGCCAGGCAGTGGGCAGCGAAAAGTCTGCCGGGAGATTTTCCGGGACACCGACATCAGCACTGAGCGCCGCTGGCACGGCCAGGCCGGGAGGGCGGTTGGTGACAGCGCTTTGTGTTGCGTGCATTGGCCGCGCGAGAGGAGAGCAGCCTGCTCTGGTTTAAAAGGCGCTCCCTGCGTGCAGCACGCGGTCTGCACTCTCAGCGAGTCTGCCGGCGTCTGGCTGTCCAGGACAGCATGGAGGTGGGGCCGTGGCTGAGCACCTCCTGCTGAGGCCGAGCATTCCCTCTGGGAGGACTTCCTCATGTTTCTGGTGCTTCGACTACTCGTGCGGCTTTTGTAGTTGTGGGCGTGTAAGCCAGGAGAGTGCGCACTTCTGCGTCCCTTCCCACCGAGGCCGTGTGGCCATCGTAACAGCAAAACCTCTCAGTAGCCGGTGCTGCACGGGCTGAGCTTCTGAATGGCGCCGTTCTCGAGAGCGTTACTCGAATTCTGGAGCGTGGATAAGGTATCCGGGCTCAGTTCTTACAGACGCCTGCTCAGGAAGTTTTCACTGATGAGTTAAGTGTGGCGGTGATGTTTAGTAAGCACGGTGTGCAAGACACTCCTGTCAGAACTTTGCATCTGTCACTTCACGGCACCCCCTCAAACAGAGGGCTGCACTGCCCCTCCGTCTCGTCACAGACGCAGGAGCTGGGCTTGGAGAGCGTCGGGGCCGGAGCCAGGTCCCCAGTTGCAGGGCTGGGACCGGAGCCGGAAACGGGCTCCAGTGCCCGAGTGCTAACAAAGCATGTCCACTGTTCGCGTGTGCGCGGCACGTGCGTGCTCGATTCACGCTCACTACTCCCTCGCGCAGGAGCCCGTTCCTGGGGAGTGCGGTTCCTTTCTGTGCGGCAGTCAGACCCCTTCCATACCAAATCTCACCAGGAAGCCCGGCGCCACATCCGAGAACGCAGTGTGGTCCAGGGTTCTCTGGTCCTTCGTGTGCAGGACTGTGTTTACACAGTCTGGTCTTTCTTAGAAAACAGACATCAAGTCACGTAGGTTCTACACCGTTCCAGCCAGCTGGAAAAAATTTTTGCTAAATCTTTTTTCTTTTTTTAATGCCTTCAACAAATTAATATGTTTTATTTGGAAACTAAGGACAGTTGTGAAACAAAAGTCAAGGTTTGCTCTGGAGTAATTTGTTTGACTTGATTAGCTTATCTCTTGAGTATGTCATAGTGGTAATAAATGACGAGCGTCTGGTCTTCATGGGTGTGAGGAAACCCGGCCTCGGAGTGCTCCGCTGTGCGCTGGGCTCGGCGGCCCTGAGGTCACGCTACGAGCGGCACTGCAGAGCGAGCTGCCTGCCTCGTGGGCTCAGATCAGCGTTTCCAATTTCTGTGAAAGCAGTTAGCAACTTACATACGTTCCTTTAAATTCTTATTTAAAGCATGGCCTTTTCCCCACATGGTTTTGACTAGGGGTGTCTGACCTGTTGGTGTCTCTGGGCCACGCTGGCAGAAGATGAGTTGTCTTGTGCCGCACGTAACATGCATTGCGACACGTAATCACAGAGAACACTCATGCTTTAAATACGTGTCCGGTTTTGTGCTGGGCCGCGTGCACAGCCGTCCTGGCCCACAGGTCGGACACCCTGCTTTCGACTTTGTACAGCTGACATTTGTACTCACACATGTAACATGATCTGTATTATAAAGAACTTTTGTGAACGGGTCTCATTTCTTCTCCTTGCAGGAGTATATTAAAGGAATCTGTGAACCTGAACTGGAAGAGAGAGAATGCTACCCCAAGGCCATGCACTGCATTTTCGTTGGGGCGCAGAGCCTGTTTCTGAAGAGCTTGATCCAGGACACCTGTGCGGACCTCTGCGTCCTGGACGTCGGCCTCCTTGGCATCCGAGGGAGCGCGGAAGCTGTGGTCATGGCCCGGAGCCACATCCAGCAGTTTGTAAAGCTCTTCGAGAGCAGCGAGAACCTGCCGAGCAGTCAGAAAGAATCGGAGGTGAAGAGGGAATTCAGACAGTTTGTGGAAGCCCACGCAGACAGCTACACGATGGACTTGCTGCTGTTGCCCCCCTCCCTGAAGAAGGAGCTGCTGACGCTCACGCAGGGGGAGGGCGGCCTCCTCGAGGCGGGGGACAGCGAGGGTGCCCACGAAGCCCGGGGCCCCGAGCACGCAGAGTCTCCTGCCGCGGACGGGGCGGGCCCGCAGCAGGAGGCGAGGAAGAAAGCTGGGTCCCCTGTCACCGAGCTTACGAAACAGATGGACGACGTCTTGTCTGGCGCACGGGACGCGCTTTTGGTCCCGATAAACGGCCTGACCCCCGACGCGGAGGCGCTGTGCAAAGGACGGGTGTGTCACAAGAGGCGGTCCTCCGACTCTGAAGAGAGGCACACCAAGAAGCAGTTCTCTCTGGAGAGCGCTGCAGAGGCCGAGCTCCTACCGGACGGCAAGGCCTCGGCGGGGAGCGCGGCCGTTGACCTGTCTGACTCGCCTGCTGACCCTGACCTTGTCGGGCCCGATGGAAAAGACACGACTGAGGAAATGGAGCACAACATCCTGGTCAACTTCTTCAAGACCATGGGCTACTCCCAGGAGATCGTTGAAAAGGTCATTCGGGAGTACGGGCCGTCTACTGAACCATTACTGCTCCTGGAGGAAATTGAGAAAGAAAACAAGAGATTCCAAGAAGACAGAGAGTTCGCATCGGGCCCCGTGTCCCCAGGGACCAGCAGAGCCAGGGGTCAAGCTGTCTGCAGCGGTGTGGACGAGCTCCCCGTGGACTCGGCCCCAAAGAGAACGCAGGCTCCTGCGCAGCACGGCACGACACACAGGCCCCCCCAGTCCCCGTTCAAGGTCGAATCGAAACCGTGCACCTCAAACTGCAAAGCTAACGCTTTCAGAATGGCGCCAGGGGAACCGAGACAAGACCCCTGGGGCGCGCATCAGAGCCACCCAGGCAGCATGGACCTTGAAACGGACGGCCCTGCCCCCTCTGTCACCCCTCCAAGTCCCAAAGAAGTCAGCTTTGTCTCGAGAGGGATGTCGAGTCACCAGCCCAGAATCCCCACTTTCCCTGAAAACGGCGTGCGGCACCACGGAGAGCCCTTGCTTCCAAACCCTCTCAAGTCTGCCTCCGAGAGCCGTCCCGGCTGCTGCGGCTCTCCTCAGTCTAAGCCAAATTGTCCGCCCTTCTCTCCGCCAGTGCCGCGGCCCCCACTGTCACCCTCAGCGGGCGACTTGAGGCTGGCGGGGCCTTCCGATCACATCGATTGCTCGGTCACGGGCGTTCAAAGATTCCGAGATACTCTGAAAGTGCCCTACAAGCTGGAGTTAAAAAACGAACCGGGAAGGACAGATTTGAAGCACATCGTCATAGATGGGAGCAATGTCGCAATTACGTAAGTGCGCTCTGCCATTTGTGTGACAGTTCTAAACAGGGCCCCGACCGCGTCCCAGGATTACGTGCAGCTGTAGGAACTGTGCTGTGTGTCTGCGTGGTTGACCTGTGGCCTCACCCGGTAGCAGGGGCAAGGGGGCGGGGAAACGGCTGGTTGGGAAAGCTTGTTATCCCGTCTTCTAGAGTTGTGCACTTTGCTTCGCCCTGGGGAGCCCATGTCCCGGGGGCAGGAGATGAGGGTTTCTTTCCACGTGGCTTCACCCAGCGATAGCAGGATAGGGACTTTAGAACAACTGGGTTCTTCATACCGTGAGTGCCTTTGGGGCTGGGGGCGAGGGTGGGGCCGCAGGCAGGAAGAATGGTCTGTGTCTGCAGCAGCGTGCCGGGCGCCTGGCCGAGAGCGGGCCGTGGCGGTGACCACTTCTGTCCACTCTGCTGATAGCGGGACTGGGTCCGCTTCCTCAGGAGCTTGTCAGGACGAGCTTCTCTGTGGCCTCTGCTCTCACAGAAGTTCCTGTGTCGCTGTCAGTAAGAACAGCGAAGTGATCATCTCTGCGCGGCCTGTCCCAGCGTCGTCTGTGAGGGGCAGTTCAGCACGGGGGCTGGGAAGGGGCGGTGGCTGTTGCCTGGGGCAGCTGCCTGCCTGCCGAGTCCCTCGCTGCGGCCCTTTGCCTCTCCTCTTGCCCTGTCCTAACGCCCACATCTGTCACCCCGTTTCAGCGACTGTTGGAGGAGGTCTAGTCCCAGTTTTCCAAGTCAGTCGCTCCACGACTTTGAACGAGACCTGCACTTCAGGGAGGGGCGCCTGAGCGGGGACCGGAGGCAGGGCTGCAGCGCTGCTCTGACCTGCTGAGGTCTCTGTGGCCTCTCTGCTGGGGGCTGGGAGGCCTGTTCACACCCGCATCTCGGGGTGCTCGGGGGTGCTCGGCGAGGTTGCAATAGGCTTTCCTGCTGCCTGTGTTTAGGTATTGATTTGTTTTGTTAAATTCTTGTTAGCATTTTCAAATAACTACACGAGAAGGTAGCACAGGGAACCCCGTGTCGGTGCGTGGGGCGCCCGTGGCGGGCCGGCGGCCCTGTCTCACGGCCTGTCTGCAGCAGGTTCCAGCCATGGCCCCCGCCCGCTGCCCTCCTCCCCAGCCGTCGGGAGGCAATCTCAGGTGTGTCGCTTCACTACAAATGTTTTCATGTCTGTTTTTAAGTAAAAGGGTTCCTTCGAGTTTTATTTTTTGAATGAATTATTGATGCTGTTCTTTGCTGAAAGGAAGAGGCAGCATTTCACGTTGAAGTTAGCAGAGAGGCAGTAAAGACACGCATCTGCCACCTTCATTTCCACAGAGCACTGTCGTGTCACTGCGCCTGGTATGCAGGCGGCTCCTTGAGGGGAGGGCGCGGTGCACTTGCGGTCTCCCCAGCCCCAGCCTGAGCCCGGCACCACAGCCAAACGATGTAAAATGTAGGTCCCGGTCGTGAGTGACCGTGGAGAGAGGTCCCAAATCGGCACACAGGAGAGGAAACGCAGATTGACGGAGTCGGTGGTGACAATGACGCTTTTTTGTAAAGTCTTCTTGGAGCAGTTGTTACTTCTCAGCGGGGGGGCTGCTGGGATTTAGGGTGGTCGGTCTGTCCTGACAGGACACTCTGCACATATGCCCCCTGGGCCCGTTGTGCCCCCCTCCCCAGTCCGGGGACTGCCCACACCCACCCACGGGTTTCCTCGCACCGTCGGGCACAGCGCCATCCCTTGAAAGCCTCTGAGCCAGTGCGGGGGGGGGGTGGGGGGGGCGGGGTGCGCAAGCTGACTGGCGTTCGTGTTTGTGAGAACTGATTGTTTGGGGAGGCCGTCGGTTTTCTTTGAATTCACAGATGTCTAAGTTTAAAAGTCCCACTTTTACAAAGAAGACCGACTTGCAGCTTGATGTAGATTGATTTGAGAATATCAGTAATTAAAATTAACTTACTATGGCAAGAAACTGCTTCCTGGGTGTAGGGTTTCCTTTTGCAGCGATGAAACGTTTTGGAGCAAGGTGTAAGTGGTGGTTGTGCAAACTAGTGAACGTACTAAGTGCTGCTGAATCGTTCACTTCAAAAAGGATTGTTTTGTTCTGTGTGTCTTGCCTCAAACTTTGTAGAAGTTGCAAGAAACTACCCCTTACTCTGAGTTAATGGTTTCAGGATGAAGTGTGACTTTCCGCCGCCCCGTCCCGGGGAGCGTGGCCGAGCTGCCCCGAGTCCCAGGGCGCAGGGCGGGCGCTCGGTTGCAGCTTGTTGAGGGAATGAAATGAAGAGGAGGTTGTTGAAGATCAGGCTTTTTAAAATGACTTCTCACCGCCCACTTATAATTAGCAATTCCAGTTGCCATTTCAGTGATCACTTTAGGTTAAATTGTAACTGAGGCCATATATTTAATTCAACAAGTATTTGGAATCTTAAAGCTGAAACTCTTATGCGTCAGGTACTGTACTTTATCTTTTGAAACATAAACCTCATGACAGTTTTGTGAGGTAAAGATTACCTGTAATTTACATACCATAAAATGGCTTAAAGATCTCATCCACAACACAGCGACCGGCGAGATTCGGGCCTGTGCCGTCCCTTTCCCCGCACAGCCCACCTCCCGCCCGAGGAACTCGGGGTGCAGTCCTCGGGCCGGCCCGGGCACAGCGCTGTGAGCGGCCTGAGCCTGCCGGGCCCCCCGCCACTGGGGAAGTGGTCAGAACGGGAGCTCGAGTCCTTAGCAAGAGGTTCTTGGAACCCCCCCCACCCCCAGGCTTCTGCACCCGCCCGCTCAGGGTGCGCAGCTCACACACGGCGTGAGAAAGCCCAGAGCGCCCGCGGAGCACTGCTGATCAGACGTATTTGGACTGGGTTTTCCCCTTGTCGCCGAGAGTGAGTCAGGGGGTGAGGGAGTGGAAATTGCTTGCGGTGTGCAGCTAGACTCCGCGGGGTGGCCAGCTCGCCCTGGACGCGGTCGGGCCAGTGCTTCAGCAGGGGGCACCTGCCTCGTCCGGGAGGGTGGGCAGTGTTCCGCGTGGCTGGGGGGCGCCCCTTCGTCTGCCAGAGCTGTGCACTTCCACCATTTCTCCTGCTGGTCTTTCTATGCCCGAGTTCCAGGGCTCTTTTTATTGAAGTGGGAGCCACAGAAGGAAATTCCTCTTTCCTGGGTAATTCAGAAAGGGATTTTCACTATTTCCCCACACTGCCCTGTCTGGTTCTGTGACTGTCATCAGCTTTTATCAGTTCTCTGTCATCTGTCACCCACCTTCTTTCTGCTTCGTACACCCTTCCTTCTGGGTGACTTCCTGCTCTGGGGGGGGGGGGGACAACCTGCTGATGTGTGACGTGTTCCCGCTTGTGGGACAGCAGGGGCGGGCCACTCCCCAGCCGCCTGCTCACCTGGCCTCTCAGCCCAGTGCCCATCTGTCTGCGGCTGGGCCTGGGAGCGCCCGCGCACCTCCTGAGAGGTTGGGGTGTCGCCATGGTCGCTTTGGAGGTGCTCTGTCTCCGAGTCAGAGCCGGGGCCTGGTCGGGCTTCCCTGGCAGTGAGTACACTGGCTGGGCTACCGGGGCCCGGAGACAGCAGGGGCTGAGGCAGGACAGACCCTCGGGAGTGCTTTGAGGACAGCAGCGTGGGTCCGCTTGATTTTTTCTGTGGTTGTATTTTCTGGGTAATGTCTGTGTCCTTCGCTGGAGATTTTTCAGGTGCCAGCAGTGACTTCATCTTATCAGGCTGATGTTGACATCACCTCCAGGCCTGTCCCTGCTGATGCCATTAGAATGATTCATTCCTTTAAAGGGTTAAGAAAAAGAGACCCCCTTCCCTCTACAAAAACTACCTCCAGTCTGTTTTCCTATAACATGTCGCACTGCTACGTTCTTGCCCTATTTTGGATGCTTCTGGGTGAACAGACTGCTGGGTTTTCTCCCCAGGAAGGGTGCATGGCCTGTTTCCTAGGGTGCGCCCACGCCCGTGTGCTCTCTCGTCCGGGGCGCACTGAGGAACAGTGGGCTCCAGCCTCTAGAAGGCGCTTCGGAGGGGCACTTCTGGGCGTTCGATGTTTGCCACTGGTCCAGCCCACTCCTCCTCCAAGAGAACGCAGATCTCTGGGCGCAGTACCAACGTGGGTTCCTGGGAAGGACCCTGGCCCGGGGTAGGGCCCGAGGCGGGCACCCGCTCACCCGCCCTCTGGCAGTGCACCCTGGGCACGTGGCTCTGTCCCTCCTGGGCTCCTCCCTTCTGTTCACCTGATGGCCCGTCATGCACTGCCTCCCCCGGCTTCTGCGTCTCAGGGCACAGGGCGGGGTGGCAGTGGGGGGGCAGGAGAGAGGCTGGAGTCCTGAGCCCCTGGAGGGAGGAGCAGGGCAGATGTAAGGGGTCTGCTGCGGGAGAGCGGCCTGAGGAAAGGCAGGACCTTAGGCCCGGATCCAGAGTGTGGTGGCGTGTGGGGTCGGTGGCCAGAACCCTCCTGACTAGTCGGGTGTGGAGGGGAGCCTGCAGCCAAACACTGGGTCTGTCCGAGACCTGGGGCTGCGCTTCAGGGTCAGTCCAGCGGGACCTGGGGGTGGGCTGGAATTCGGAGGGCTGGGTGGGGCCCCTCGGGCTTGTGGGGCAGGACTTCCGAGGGAGGGGCAGAGACGCCACCCCCGGAGAGAGCGGAGGGCCTGGAGGTGCAGCCGTCCCTGTCCTCGGCACACAGGTGGCCATGGAAGCAGGGGGGTCGCGCTCTGCGTCTCAGACTGGAGCAGCGCAGTCGGGGGGTCGGTTTTTTTTTCTTTCTCATTTCATGGGTCAGCAAATGGATTGCCACTGGCAAAATTTTAAACTTTTCACAGACATTTCTTCAGCCTTCAGTTTTACTTAACTGCCAGAGAATAAAATGTAAATACTTTTTCTTGTTTCTTTTAAAATTTGTAACCAGACTTTGGGGCAGAGGATGTTTTTTATCCCCACTGCCCGGTCATTCACCACCCATCCGTGCAAACCGTCTCCCACTGGCCACACAGCCGGCAGGGAACGCCTGCCACTTCGCGCCCTGCGCTGCGCTGGCCCGTTCCCTTCTCCTGCCCCCTGGGTCTGTCCTCCCACGCGGTGGCCTGCTGGGCCCCAGTCCTTTTATCTCAGGCTCGCCCCCACGCTGCAGCCTGTGCGCCTTGCGGTCTCCAGAAAGGGCGCGGAGCCCTCCACAGCAGGACGCCCGGCCTCGTGGTGCCCACAGCCACCTCGGCTTCAGTGACAGGTCTCCTAGTAGAACTCCTGGAAGGTTCTTAGGCCGGGGACCAGGCAGGGAGCCTTAGAATGGGCTTTTCACCTAGAAACCAGAAGTAAGAAGTGCAGGAAACAAGTGGTCCCCCAAAGCTCAGAGCGGTCGCAGGCCTAGCGTCCGCGCCCCGCTCCTGCCTGAACGGTCTCATTGCTTCCTGCAGCCACGGCCTGAAGAAGTTCTTCTCCTGCCGCGGGATCGCCATCGCAGTCGAGTACTTCTGGAAGCTCGGGAACAGGAACATCACCGTGTTCGTCCCGCAGTGGAGGACGAGGCGCGACCCCAATGTCACAGGTGAGGCCCGCTGACTGCCCGGGGTTTCTGATTCGATGTTGGACGAGCTGGCTTCTGTGACCCAGGCAGCAGCTCTGAGAGTGAAGTGGCAGGCACATCGCACCCAGTAGGAGCCACTGCAGAGGGGACACGGGGAGAGTGCGCGGGAGAGGGCACGCCGCCGAGCCACCTCTGCGGGGAGTCTCGCGGGAGTGCCTTCTGCAGCACGAGAGCTTTCCTGAGACCTCGGGACCTGTTACGCTTCCATCACTCTGGGTTTCTGCCCCTTTTTTTATTGACTTTCCTGGGGTGACCCTGCTTAATAAAATTCTGTAGGTGTCAGGTGTCCAATTCTGTAGTACAAGTCAAACCAAATCTGTCTCTTTTTAAAAAAACTTACTTTCCATCACGCTTCTTTCAATATTATTTTTGAAAACGGTCACTTGATAAATTTGGAACCCTGAAATAGAATGTCTTTTTAATGGTCTGCTTCATTGCTGATCTGACCTGTGTCTGTGAATCTCACAGTGCTGCACGGCTGACCTGCGGGCCGCCCACACGGGCTTGAACTCACGGCGCACCGTGAAGTTCTGAGTTGAGAGGAACTCTAGGTGGTCTGGTGTCCAGGCTGCGTGGGAAGCCCCACGGGAGGGCTCTTTCGGGCAGCTCGCCACAGAGTGCCCGAGTGCCCAGAGAGGAGCGGTGAATTGGGAGGCGGGAGGAGAGGGCAGGATTTGTCCACCGCACTGACCGGGAAGCCCAGCTTGGTCCATGCTGCACTGGGGGCGAACGCCCATGCTCCCCGAGGAGCAGCTTCCCGCCCAGCAGGTGCTGGCGGGCGAGGCAGACCCACAATCTGCAGTTAGTTTTGCAGGTCAGCCCCTGGACGAGTCTGGTGGGCCACGCGCACGGCGCACGGCCGGGACAGTAAACCTCTGTGTTGGCGCTGCGGACCAGCGCTGAGCGCCCTTGGAGCAGAGGCAGGTGCGGGGTCTCAGGCCCTGCGCGTTCGGCTGCTTTTTTGCCCGTGACTGGCCTTCCGGGATGTGGCTCTGGCCCTCCTTCTCTGTCAGGACACCCCCATGAGAATCAGCAAATGTTTGTGCCGGTGGCTGAGTGGCAGCGACCAGAGAGGGACTGTGACTAGCTCTTGGTGGGACCTTGCAGGTCTTGCGGGGGTCCCGGCAGAGCGGCAAGAGAGCGGGTCCTCCCCTGCCTCTCCCGTCACTCTTCCCAGCCCTGATGGGGCGTTGGCCGTCACCCTCGTCCGCCCTTGCTTGTCACGTGACTGTCCAAAAGTCCTCTGTAATAGGGCTTGTCACTCACAGGTTTGTGGCTCACTCTGGTTCATTTAAGAAGCAAATGAGCTGAACATTTTTATGTTCAAAAATTGCTTGTCAGTTTTTACATTGCATTCGCCTTAGTACACGTTTTGCTTGATTTTTTCTCCAGTGAGTTAGTGATGTTGAGTCTGCCTGAGTCAGCAGAGACACAGGGTCCCCACCACTCTCCACGTGAAACACTTGGGGTGCATTCATTACCTGAACAGCAGGAAGATAGTCTGTTTCTGAATGTGTATCCAACTTGTTCCGTAAACAGAGCAGCACTTCTTAACCCAGCTCCAGGAGCTTGGAATATTGTCCCTGACTCCTGCGCGGATGGTCTTTGGAGAGAGAATTGCTTCCCATGATGACAGGTACGAGGGCCGCTTTCCTCCCGCGGCGGGGGGGTGGGGGGAGGAGCCGCCGCCTGCTCCGAGGGCCGCGTGGCCCTGCATCTGCACCATGTCCTGCCGGGACTCTCCGGGCTCGGTGGCGGGGGAGAACGTTCGTGTGTGTGGTCAGTAAGGTTACCTGCTTAATCGTCTTCGCTGTACGGGTATAGGAACAGCTTAAGTAAGCTGTTCAATTAGAATTTCTCGGTCTTTTTAAATAAAACACGACTGGGAATCCATGAGGAAAAGCAGGTATTGAATTACAGTCTTTGTGGGTGCGTGCTAAAAGTAACGTTTTCTTGTTTCAGCTTTCTTGGTTCTCAGGCGTTGCCCATCTTGAGGCTGTTTTCGTGCCGGAGCCCCCAGTGTTTCCTCCGTGCAGTGGGAGGAGGTCTCAGCTGACGGGGGGCGGGGGGGGGAGCGGAGGCACTGGGAAGAAACTGCGTCCAGAGGCTGGTGTGTTGCTCAGAAAGCGGTGCCAGTGCAGCCTCTGTGCCCTTCGCGTGTTTATTCTAAAAGCTGCGGTGAGCCCCAGGCAGGCCCCATGGGCAGGGCAGGGCAGGCAGGGCCCGGCCCCTGGGGCTCACGATTCAGACGCACTTCCTGTCCTGAGGAGCTGGCGGCCTGGAGCAGAGTCCAGACAGGAGCAGTTCTCCGCCCTCGGGGGGGCCAAGCCGGCAGGAGCAAGGCTGTCACATCCGCAGGAACCTGAGTGGTGGCTGCCTGTCCTTCAGTCACTTCTTCGTGTGCCTTTGCCTGCGCCACTTACAGCCCTAGTGGGTTTGCCTCAGTGTTCCCCCTGAACACGCCCCCCACTGGGGACTGAGTTTAGCTTGGAGCCCAAGCTAGTGGGTGGCAGTCGAGTGGGTGAGAAGGGGGCTTGGCAGGTTTGGGGGTCCGGAGAGGACAGCCCACGTTCGTCCAGCAGGAGGGCCAGGGGCTTCTCGTCACAGTCCCAGCCCTCCGTCCACACCACGTGGGGGGAGGGGGAGGGCCCCGGGGGCTCAGGTGGCAGCGCTGGCCTGAGGGGCCTCAGACTCCCCCGCGCTGCAGCCCCTGCCCCTGGCAGGCGGAGGCCAGACCTCGAGCTCAGTCCTTGGTTGCTGTGGCTCCCGGGGCCTGCGGCGGACGGGAGTGCTCATCCTGACCCGCAGCTCATGCGCAGCGGCCCTGGCCTGCTGTTCTCGGCTCCTCTGGGTGAGCACGCCACTCCCCATCCGTGCCAGTTACAAGTGACTCGTGAAAGACTCCGTAGTAAGTCCAAAGAGCTGAGTCGTGTTTTCTTTCCACAGCTTCCTCAGACCTCTGAAGCCAATGAGGCTTGTTTTCTTGTTTTTTAATTCCCTTTAAACACTCAGGACTACTAGTGAAGTAGTTGTTTGTACCTGTAATTCTAGTGATTCGTTTATTGGCTTATCGTTTCATTATCTTTGCACTGCCCTAGCCAAGTGCCGTCATCTCAAGGGGTAAAACTCCCACTGCGCCCTGGCTGGGTGGCCCAGCTGGTTGGAGCATCATCCCGTACATCAAGGGGTTGTGAGTTCAATTCCTGGTTGGGGCACATACCTCGGTTGCGGGTTCAGTCCCTGGTTGGGACACGTAGGGCAGGTTGCCAGTCAATGTTTCTCTCCCCACCCCCTGCCCACACTTCCCCGCTCTCTAAAATCAATAAACATGTCCTGAGACGAGCATTAAAAAAAACAAAAAAAAAAAAAACAGAAACCTTCCCTTATTCTCCCAAATCTCTCATTAAGAGGGTTTGAATATGGATAATCTCCAGCACTAACACAGAGCTCTTCTCACTGTTTAATTTGGACCATTTTTTTTTTTTATCATCACGCATCTTTTTTTAGAGAGATTTTATTTATTTTTAGAGAGGGGTGAGGGAGGGAGGGAGAAAGAGGAAGAGAAACATCAATGTGTGAGAGAAACATTGACTGGTTGCCTCTCACACACCCCCAACTGGGGCCCTGCCTGCAACCCAGCCACGGGCCCTGACAGGGAATTGAACTGGCAACCTTTCGGTTCACAGGCCGGCGCTCAGTCCACTGAGCCACACCAGCCAGGACATGTATCTTTTCATAAGCTGGATTTGAATGAGTCTATAACTTGGAAGACAGAGTGGGGCTCTGGACATGCCTTCTTCAGCCAGGGCGGAAGCGGGGAGCCTGCGGGGAGGGGCCTGCGGGGCCGACGGCCATGCGCCAGCCCTCGCTGTGCTCGGGTCCCGGCACGTCATGTCACCGCCACCACTTACTGATGAGACGCAGTTTCTAGAAAATGTATAAATGCGGTATGAGAACCAGGTCTCCATTCCTAATCACACTAGCAATTTCAGAAGCGCGCAGCATTTCCGGCTGACCTGCAGGTGCCCAGGGCATGACTGGCCTGGCCCCCCGGCCGTGGCCGAGCGCTCCTGCGAGGAGGGCCCTGCGTTTCCGTGCGGCGCAGTCGGCCTGCCCGCGGTCACCGCTCCTGTCTCTGCAGGTTTCTGCTGCACTTGGCGGACAAGACCGGCGGCATCATTGTGACGAATGACAACTTCAGAGAGTTCGTGACTGAGTCCGTCTCTTGGAGAGAAATTATTACGAAAAGGTAGTATTTTCTTCTTTGTCCTTGCTGGAATGATTTCATTGTTTGCCATGGGTTGTGTTTGCATTTTGTTTGTTCTGTGCTTACCTTGGCCCTGCAGAAAGCAAAACGGGGACACCAGAGTGTCCCAGACCGCGGGGTGTCCAGTCCCTCCAGCTAAGTGGCAGGACCCAGCACCGAGCTTGGAGCAGCGGAGCCAGCAGGTGCAGGGCGGACTCTGCAGGTGCCGCAGGTGCCTGCCTGGGGCCAGTGTCCCTGTCGGGGGGGGGAGGACGTGCCTCCGTGTGTCTGCACCGCGGACTCTGCAGCTGCAGGTGCAGCAGGACGCCTGCCCGGGGGCCAGTGTCCCTGTCGGGGGGGGCGGGGGGCGCACTCTGTGTGCCTGCGCCACGACTCTGCAGCTGCAGGTGCCGCAGACGTGGCCTCCGGGTGCTGAGGGGGCTTCAGCAGGCCATCGGGCCCCCATGCTTGACTCAGCCATGCCTAACCTGGGTTCCCGAGTCGGGCTCCAGTGTGGGGGTATGAGGTGGGGGTCCCCCCACCTCAGCACACAGTTCTCAGACACCAGCATAGTGTCCAGGAATTCAGCCCCACTGAGATACCATCTGCCCAGAGGGAGTGTCAGGTCCCACAGCTACGATTCCCCTCTCTCCCCACAGACACACGTCCAGACCCCAGTCGCCAGCCCGGGCTTCTCGGCAGCCAGTTTCCAAAGACACTCTCCAGCTCAGAGTGCCACTTGCAAGTCCTCACTGTCACCTCTGTTGCTGACCAAGTAGCTATAGATTAGAGGTTCCCATAACCCCTCCTTGGGATGGCTCGCGAACCTCAGATTTTATTTATTTGTTTTTAGAGAGAATAGAGGGAGCAAAACATTGACTGGTTGCCTCTCAAGTGCCCCCAACTGGGGACCCGGCCCACAGCCCAGGCATGCACCCTGACTGGGAATCGAACCAGCGACCTTTTGATTTGTAGACCAACACTTAGCCCTCTGAGCCACACCAGCCAAGGCATCAGATTGCCAGTTTATTGTAAAAGCATGTGACTCAGGAACAGCCAGGGGAAGTGATGTGCAGGGCAGGGCGTCAGGGGAGGGGTGGAAGACTCCAGGCCCCCTCCGAGCAGCCTGCCTATCACCGCACCGTCCTATGGTCCCAGTCCAGAAGCTCTGGGAACACCGTCCCTTGGGGGTCTGTCGGAGCTTCATGAGCAGGCCGACAGGTTAAACCCCCACCCCCTCCCCTCTGGTGGCTGTGTCTCCTGACAGCCAGCCTTCACCCTGGGTGCTTCTGAAAGTAGCCTCCTCACCATGACAGAGCGTGCTCTCGCGCTCCATGCCTGGAAGTCCCAAGGGTGTCTCACGCTGTGAGCCAGGTGTTGGGGTGAAGACCGCTGCTGTGTGAGAGCTGTGTTTTGGACACCTGAGTGACCAAACACATGCTGCTTAAGACTGCAGTAACTGGTCGGGCTGAGTGACAGCTGGGACGCTGTGCACAGACGGTCCTGCCCACGAGGGGCGGGGAGCATGGCTGCCGTCTCACCCGGCGCGTCTCTGCACGCTTCAGCCTCACAGCTCGCCCGTCCGCACGGAGAACATGCGTGAACTCCGTCTGAAACACAGGCTGCGCGTGCACGGCCCCGAGTCTCTTATGGTGGCGATGCCCTGGACGTGCCCAGCTACCTGAGGGTCCAGGAGCTCGGGCCTCCAGGACGAAGCTCCAGATGACCAGTGACCGACAGCCACATGCAGGGTCTGCAGCGAGTGTGGGCGTCTGCCCTGAGAGCGTAAAGGAGCGTGCCGCCAGCTGTGTGTGAGCCGGCACCCCTAGGTGGTCGCCTGGTGGGCTCCACAGTGGCCCGTGTGTGACATTTATATTTTGCTAATCATGAGGGCATTATACAGAAATGACATTCTGCTGTAAGTGCCCAGGTAAGAGTTAATTACTGTGTGCATTTTCACCCATGTGTTGTTAAAAAGCTGTCAGTGTATGCCCGGCTGGTGTAGCTCAGTGGATTGGGCGCGGGCTGGGAACCAGAGGGTCCCGGTTCGATTCCCAGTCGGGGCACATGCCTGGGTTGCGGGCCAGGTCCCCATGAGGGCCATGTGAGAGGCAACCATACATCGCTCTTTCTCCCTCCCTTCTCCTCTCTCTCTGAAAATAAAATAAATAAAAAATCTTAAAAAAAAAAAAAGCTGTCAGTGTAGAATTGGTCTTTGACCTCTGGGCACAGCTGACAGGCCATTGGTCTCACAGGGCTTGTTTCTGTTGGACCTCTGCCCCGGGCTCGTTGTCAGTGCTCACTGGACCCTGGTCTGCGCACGTGTGCTCTTCTGTGCACACGCGCGGGTTTGAGTGAGTTGAGACCCGTGTGCGCACCGAGCCTGTGCTGAGTCCCCCAGAGAAGGCACACACCCAGGTGTGCACAGCAGACACGCACTTGGACTTTTGTCGTCTTACGTCTTTCCCAGACTTGATAAATTACACTCAGCTGACCTGAGGTTCTGTTTCTCCAGGTGTCATATTGTCCTCCTTTCTTTAAAGGTTTTCTTCCATGGGTTTGCCAATGGACACGTTAAAAACTTTCATGGCCGAAAGCTCTTCTGAAAGAGAGGGCTCGTTGAGCCTCTGCTGGCCAGAAAGGGACCAGTGCCAGTGTGCGGGGTCTGAACCCCCAGCTCCGGGGGCTGGGGGAGAGGACAGCAGCCCGCTGCCCTGGGGTTGGGGCACTTTCACATGTTACATTTGGGGAAGAGAGACGTGAGCTGCTTGGACAGAACACACACTGGTGCAGGGGCAGTTCTAGGAGAAGGGCAGGGCCCATGAGGAAAAGACGGTGACGCTTTGACTGGTGGCATCTGGCGGTCACTTGGCAGGGCGATCAGAGCCCCCTGTTCTAGTCGGGAGTGTGAGCCGGCTGGGTGGCTGGCCCGCGGCTACTGGCTGACTGCCCACCCGACTGTCGCTCCCTCCAGCTGTAATCTCCTGGAGGCCGTCCCAGGGCGGTTCTCCGCAGATGCACCTATCCAAAAACGGGCCCTTTGCTGCGCACCTTCCTGTCCTAAGCTGCGTCTATAAGGCTTGCTTTTTAAAGCCATGCTGAAAGTCACACTGAGAGATCCTGCTTGCCTCCCGGGCTCAGGTGAAAACCTGAAGTCTTTGTGAGAGGGGTGGGGCCCCGCCGTGCCAGCTCCTCACTCTCCTGTGCATCTGGAGGAGAAGGTAATGGGGTGGAACGAGGCGGGTGTGCTTTTGCCCTGTGGGCAATTAAGCAGCCTTGTGATTCGGTAGGTGACTGTCACTTGGGACGCTGATGGCTACTCAAGCCCAGCAGGGCTGCAGTCGGAGTGCAGCACCCCCAGCTCTGCCGTCCCCCTCTGTTGCAGGCTGCTCCAGTACACCTTCGTGGGGGACATCTTCATGGTCCCTGACGACCCTCTGGGGAGAAGCGGGCCTCGGCTGGAAGACTTTCTCCGGAAGGAAGTGCCCCTCAGGTAGGGTCCTTTTCCGAGTGGTGCCGAGTGTGGGCACGCTTCTCTCCGTTCTCTGTGCTTTTGTGCAGGCACTGTCTCTGGAGACCAGAAACAGCCTTTTATTTTCCAAAACATAGTCTTAGATATTTAGTGCTGGTGCTGTGTACGTGGAAATTAAGCAAGCACCCTCAGAAGGCCAAACCTTCATTCGCGGACCTTTCGGTTTTGATCTTTTTGGTTCTAACCCTAGGAGGGGGCGGGGGCCAGGCCTTCCCTGTGGATCCGAAAAGAGAAAGCGGGTTTGGCTGGTGGCCACTTGTTGGCGAGGCCACTGAGACTCGGCATGTGCGCCGGTGTCTCCATGGCCACGTCCGCAGTCTTGGGCTGTGACCGTGTCACACTCAGGTGTCTGCCGCTCAGGGGTCGCCACCTGTCACTTTCCGCCGCCGCGGAACGGCGAAGCCAGCGTTCTGCGTATTTCTGAAACTGAAACGGTCCGTTTTCTTTGTTGTGGTTTGGGTTTTTTTGTTTTGTTTTTGACCCAATGCTGGTCTTGTTTCTCTTCCCAGAGTAGAATGCGCAGGTGCTGGACGTTGTTCCCGGCGGTGCGCTCTGTGCTGGCCGCGGGCCCCGTGACCCAGCGGCAGCCCTTCTGCCTTCCACACTGAGCGAGGCTACCCGCAGCGTGTCTGCCAGCAGCTCCCCAGCTTGCAGGGCAGGAACGCCGTTCAGTGGGGCGTTTCCGTTCACGGAGGGGAGACCCATTCTGGGTTCTAGGCTTGTGTTGGGGCTCGGGGGTGTCACATGGAGGTGTCTTCTGCAGATGAGACCAGCGCAGGTCCGCCTTCCTGGTCTCGTCAGTTGTCTCCCTTTAGA
Organism: Micronycteris hirsuta; assembly: GCA_004026765.1. Classification (NCBI taxonomy): domain Eukaryota; kingdom Metazoa; phylum Chordata; class Mammalia; order Chiroptera; family Phyllostomidae; genus Micronycteris; species Micronycteris hirsuta. The sequence continues at coordinate 211,257 of PVJI01000844.1, forward strand.
GCCCTCGGGCTTGTTATGTGGCTGAGGCCGCAGTCAGAGGCCCTGCTTCTCTGCCCACACAGAGAGTGGCAGCCGTTCCCACACCTGCTGGACACCAGTGCCCCTCTTCTCTCGCAGACGTCCTGCCTGAAACCTAAGGCCGGGCTTTGCGGCCCAAGGCCCGCGGGCTCTCAGGCTCGTGAGGCAGAGCTGGGGTGGGGGCATGCTCTCCGGCTTCTCTCCCAACACCTCATCCAGAGCCCAGGGAGAAGGAGCAGCCCCTAACTGGGAGGGGGGCTGCCCGTCCGCCCACAGGGGTCCCTTTCTGTGAGGCCTGTCCAGCCGGGCCCCACACAGAATCAGCGTCTCCAGGAGAGGCCTGACACCCAGGCCCGGCGGGAGCACCCCAGCGGGACCCTGGCGGGGTCGGCCCTTGCAGGAGCAGCAGCGGGCCCGGGGGGGAGGGTTCCCTGTCAGGGCTCCTCTGAAGGTGTCTGGCCCTGCCCGCCCGGACCGCGGCTTACGTCCTGCGCTCAGGTGCCAGGGGGCAGTGCGTGGGTCTCTGGTGGTCCTACCGCCCCACTGACCGGACTCGCTTCTGTTCACAGAGACATGCAGCCCCTGCTCACCACCCTGCCGAACGTGGGCATGTTCGATCCCGGCTTCAGGGGCACGGGCAACTCGGCAGCCGGCACCGGCCACCAGCCTCCGGCGCGGGGTCAGGGCCCCCCGCCCGGCCACTGGCTCCCTCCGCAGCCCCGCTTCCCCCTCCTGCCCGGCCTCCCACAGGGCCTGCCCATGCCAGCCCAGAGGTCTTCCGCCGAGACCAGCGAGCTGCGCGAGGCCCTGCTCAAAATCTTCCCGGACTCGGAGCAGCGGCTGAAGATCGACCAGATCCTGGCAGCCCACCCGTACATGAAAGACCTGAACGCGCTCTCGGCCATGGTGCTGGACTGAGGGCCTGGCGTGGCCCGCGTGGCCGCGGAGCGGGGAGACGGCACAATGTGAAGGACCCGCCTCCAGGTGGGGATGCTGTTGTCTTGTACAGAAGGAAAACAGGTGTTTTGTGCATAAAAACCTGGGTTTTCAAAGCCAGCTTTTTTCTATATATAAATTATGCTGCTATTACAGATTTAACATTTTCTGTAAAAGGAAAGTCTACATTTTCTGCCTGTTCAGAACTGTTTAATAGCAGTTACTCTTGAGTGTATTGACATTTTTATGTTTTTTAAACTATTTTCCTTAAAGCTGAAAATATTGACAAATGGGTATAATTAGCCTTTCTAAATAAAAAAAAAAAAATAAGAGCTGCTTTCTTAGGGGAAACGGGACCTCTTAAAGTATATTTTCTATGACTACGTCCCGCCCACTAACAAGAAGTGTGGGCGCCGCCCCCACCTCCCGCCTTCCCCTGGAATTGGAATCAGTAGGAGTCGGTCTCGCCCCTACGGGGCCCTTCACCCAAGCCATTGGTGAGTGCGGCCCGGGGGCCACTAGATGGCACCTTGTGCCCGGCCGTTGTTGATGACAGGCCCGGTGGGACCGACTCCAGGGCTGTCAGGGCTGGTGGAGCACCGCCCTTCTCCCCGCTCCCGCCAGCCCGGGGCCGGAGCCTCTGTGCCCCCCCCCCAGCGCTCCAGCCGGCTGGCTGGACTCTAGGAGTCGTCTCTCAGCCTTGGAAGGTAACAGGGGCAGCAAGGAGGTTGAGTAGCCCCATTGTTACCGTCATCTTGTGTCCCCAGCCATGGGAGACGACCCATGGGAACTTTGTGCGGCTTTGCCAAAAAGCGGTTTTCTATTTTCAGAATGGCCTCGCCCGCCATTGAATAGCATTAGTCGCTTCTGCGGGGCCCGGAGCCCCCACGTGCGTCTCTGGTGTCCCCCCGCGCTGCCCTTCCTGCGAGCCTCCCTCGGCACTGCTGTCTTAGTGTCGTGTTCTCAGTGTTGCCCAAACTCTGTGCTGTGAAGTTCTCCTCTTGGGCAGGCAGTTCCGAACCTCTTCGCTGTTCTCTGGACCTTCAAAGGGCTTTGTACTTTATACCTGTCCTCTCGCCAGCCTGCTCACAGTCCGTGTCCTGCCCGCCCTGTGGACCACGGCTCCCCCGGCCCCAGAAACCACCGCTGAGGGCTGGTTTGCCCTCCCTGGTGGCTCCCCGGGTGCTCCCTCCAGGTGGCTAGATTTTCCGTCGTTTTTTTCCCTTGGATGTCTTCAGCGTGCTGAAGTGGGGCTGGCTGGCAGCTTTTGCTTCGGGGCCGGTGCCCGAGTCATCCAGCCGTGGGTGAGGAGGTAGAAGGCCCGAGGCCAGCCAGGAAGGGACTTTGGGCGCAGCCGCCGTGTGAGGTCTGCGGCCGTCTTGTGACTCCGACCTTCAGGGTCAAGGTTTGGTCTGGCAACCCTGCCGATCCAGAACTTCGGTTTCAGAGAAGGACCCAGGTGGCACCCCGTTGCCAAGGCACAGCCACAGGCCCGCCTGCACGGGGGCTGGGCAGGCTCTGACCTTTGACCCTGGAGCTCTGACTTGTTTGCGAGAGCCCTGCCTGCCCCTTCCTGTGGAAAGGCAGGGTGCAGATGGCCAAGCGGGAGGAGTACAGAACAGCATTAATTCCTTACTTGATAAATCGTAACAGGAAGTGTGATTCACAGGACTTTCTGAAGTGCATCAGATTCAGTTAAATTTAGTACTTAAGACCTCAGTTTGCCAATCCTTCTGCTCTTAGCCTCCTCTTGGCCCTTGCTGAGCTCACGATTGTTTCTTGGCGCACCTACCTCGGTCCATCCCGGTCCCCGCCCCCTGCAGGCTCAGGTGTGCAGTGGCTCTGCATTCCGCAGTCCACGGCCGCCGTTGTCTGGCGGACGCTGTCCACTGCTCGCGTTGTCGGGTCCAGGAGTGGGCGGGCGGCGGTGCTGACCGCATCCGGGCCCGCCTTCGCCCCAGGCCTCTCCCCGGGAGGAGATGGTCCGACCTTCCTTAGCCTGGGTTCGAGGCCCTGGGGGCTGTCGGCTAGAAGAGCCGTGAGGAGGCACCTTGGCCGTCCTGGCCATGTCGCCGGGGACCAGCCGTGCGGCCCTCGGGGTCTGTCTGCCCGGGCCACGACCCCAGCACAGTCCCGTCCGCAACTGGAAACCCAGGCGCTCCAAGCTCTTGGCTCCCCTGGGTCCCAGCCTGCCTCCCTCAAACCCAAGACAGGACTGCCTCTGGCGGCCCTCCCCCCGCTGGCCCAGGGCCCCGCCATCCTGCCGCCTCCCCGGCCTCACTCCTGCCGCCTCCCCGGCCGGTTGCTCAGTTACGCTGACTCTTGCCGCCGCTTCATCCGCTACCACCTCGGCGTTCTCCGCGGTCTCAGACCGTTTTAGATTAAAGTCAGTCTGACAGGTCACCTGACTTACTCTAAGAACTGTCTTCGTTCACTGCCACTTCCCCTCACTGCCCCAGGCCTCGGTCCTCGGCGTGCAGGTTGCCCGCCGCCCCCCAGCAGCAGCCGCCATCGGCACCCGCTTGTGGCAGAGGGTCACTGACCTCTGCCTGTCCTCAGTGTCCATACTCGGTGACCACTCCCTTGGCACCGCTGACCTTCCTCTCCCCGTGACCTGAGGTTCTCTCCCGGCCACTCCTCCTTCCTTTCCTTCTCTGACCCGAAGGCCAGTCCATAACACCGTCCCCCGCCTCGAGGGAGGCCGGGCTGTGGGCTCGTGGGGGTGGGCGGCCCTCACTGTCAGTGGACTCCAGGCACTGCAGAGGGGTTTGGGAGAAGCCAGTGTCGGCCTTAGGAATCAGCCCCGCTCCCCATTCCCACCGTCCCTCTCTGCCCTCCGGAGCACGTCTCCAGCTCTCCCGGGAGCCAGGGACATCCTAGATGGCCCCGTAGACCCTCCACCTGCCTCTGCCTTGCTGTCCTTTCCCACCCACCCGGCCCGGGGCCCCTCGTCCACTCGTGCCCTCTCAGCCCCCCGGACTCCCCGGCACCGCTTGGTTTATCTTCCAGAAACTCCCTCCTCCTGGTCAGTGGTCTTCATGGCTCGAGACCAGAGCACCTCGTTCAGACACGCCTGAGCCTGGACTCTTGGGCTGCCGCCTCAGAGCCACACTTGTCTGCCCACTTTGCACACTTCCCCACACACTCGCCGCAGCCGCACACACGTGCTCGGTTACCTGCAGGCTCCTGGCCCCGCGTCCCCCTCCTCCGTGCTAGCAACGCCCCTTCTGCAGCCCGCGGTGCGCGGGAACCCACGGCCGGCTCGGCGTCGGCACAGCTGACTGTACTGCCTCCCTCTCTAGACTGTGAGCTCCTCGCGGGCAGGGACGCCTGTGTTCATTCTCTGTGTTTCCACGGCACCTAGCACAGTGCCTCGCACCTAGGTGCTCAATAAACATCTGCTCCATTCACTTGGGGACAGTGCCTTTTTGAGAGCGTCGGGCGAGCCCAGGGGACCCTCAGGACCACACTGTCGGCAGCTGTGCCCATCCACCCGCTGCCGCGCCGCGGTGGGCCTGGGGCGGGAGCCTGCCTGCCTCCCGCCCTCTCCCCTTCTCCAAGGCCCTGACACGCGGCGGGCCCAGGGGTGGGCGTCCGACAGTCTGAGCCGAGCCACAGGCGCCCGGGTTGGCCAGGGGCAGGCACCTGTCCTGATGAAGGCCAGGCAGAGCCGCTCCTTCAGTGGGAGCCGGGGGCTGTCACGCCCATTTCCCTGTTGCCACAGAAACCTGGTGCACCACAGCCTTCCTCAGCTGTCCACTTCCCTTCTTCCCCACCCTGGTTCAGGTTGGGCATATGTCCCATGGAATCAGAGGTTAAGACTTGTATCCCTGCCCTCGACTTGGCAGAGAAATCCTGGGGCTCGTGGTGTCTGTGAAAGACCCTGGGGACGTGTGCAGACAGGACTTGGGGACATCCACCCCAGGCGGGGAATGGTGTAAGCTCCTGCAGCTCCTAAGGAACGAATTCTTCCCTGGGGGCGCTCCAGCCCGCCCTCAAGCTGGCCGGCTCCTGTGCGTCCCCGCTTCCACTCCACGTGGTGTCTCTGAGACCCCCTGATGTGACTCTCTCGGCTCGGTCCCCACACGGGGCGAGACCAGGCCTTTCCGCCCCTTCCGTGTCCTGGACCGTGGGAGGGGCAGCATGCAAAGGTGCCTCCTGCCCCGGGGCACAGTGTGTTCATGCCAGCAGCACCTGGCGTGGTTCCTGACAGCCCCTGCGACACTGTCACTGGTCACGGGTCCTCCCACGTCCCTCCTGACCCGTCTCCAGACGCGCGACCAGATTCTGGACGCAGTCCTCTGTCCCCGCCAGCCCCCCAGGAGCCTCAGCAGGGCCAGGGAAGGCCAGGGAGCATGGAGCACATTGCCGCACGCAGGAAGGCTGGTCCTGGATGCCCTGCGCTCAGCACACCCGAGGTCCCCACTGGGAGAGGGGCAGAGCCCTGGGGCTCCGAAACTGTAGTTCACACAGCCGGGGTGTCGGGGACTCAGGCGCTGACTTCCAAAGGCTGTGCCACCTCCCCGAGAGGCACGCTGCCCCACAGGTGACTTGGCAGACAGAATGGTGCCTAAGATGACCCCCTGCCTTGACCTGTGAGCAGAACCGAGACCTACACCCAGTCAAGGGTGTCAGCCCGCTGGGCAGAGGGAAGCGAGGGGAGGAAGCTGCCTGCCAGCACCGCACCAGCCTGCACTGTCCAGGGGCCCACATCCAGCCCTGTGCTGGGGCAGGGGCAAGAGCACATTTTTAAAAGGAGAAAGTGGGGCCCCGGCCGGTGGCACAAACGGTTGGAGCGCTGTCCTGATACACCACAGTTGCGAGTTCAATCCCCAGTCAGGACACACCCAGGAAGCAACCAGTGAGCGCTTAAATAAGTGGAACAACAAATCGACCCTTCTCTCCCTCTCCCCCTCTCTCTAAAACCACTGAAGTAAATTTTTTAAAAAGAGAGAGAGCGGACCAGCCCACAGGGCAGAAGCCCCATCACAGGGAGCACCGGTGGCACTCACCGGGGAAACTGAGTCTGGGCAAGCTGGGGTTTGCCCAGAAACAGGGCAGAAGTGCCCACTGCCAGTGCTGCAGCTGGACACCTGGGGTCCTTGGGACTTTCCTTCCCACCCACCCCTCACCCCCTGCCAGGTCCCCAGGGAGCCAGCCTTTCGGGTTGCGCAGCCTGGAACCCAGTCTGGGGTCAGGCCCGGGCAGGCCCCGCCCTCCCCCCTCACTGCCCCCTGAGCGAAGAGGAGGCGGCCTCCCCTGAAGGAATGCGCTTGTCTGCCCGCCTGTCTGGCTCCGGGATCAGTCTAGGGTTTCAGCCACCAAACAAGGCTCCAGGAAGGAGAGGGCCGCCCGCAGCTGGCCAGGGAGCCGCGGGCGCTGCTCTGCTCCCACAGCCAGGGGCTCTTGAGGCCAGCAGGTCCCTCTGCCCTTGCCAGCTCCTTGGGAGGACAGGCCCTGCCTGCCACATCCCCCCAGAGATGGGGGGCTGCCCGTGCTCGCCCCGTGCTGTGCCGAGGAGCCTGAGGGAGTTGCTGGTGGCCATCGTCCCGGTACTTGGTGTTGCGCCCCGCTGTGCCGCGCCGGGACTGCAGGCGTCCAGGGAGGCAGTCCCCACCCCTGCCACCCACAAGCCTGTCTCCTCTCAGGTCAAGTTCACCCCAGTTCTGCCTCAGCCCTGCTGGCAACCCCGTGGGCTGGACCCTCCCCGTCTCTGGGTGCTGGCATTTCAGCACGTGAGACAAGCATGTCTCCCACCTGCCACCGGCCTGGCCAGCACCGGACACAAGAACACTGACTGTGGGGGAGATTGTCCTCTAGCCATCACCTCCAAGCCCCCTCTTCCAGGAAGTCCCCCAGGGAGCACCCCCTCCATCCTCCCAGCACACCAGCCCTGGGCAGCTAGTACTGCCTAAATTTACTGAGCAGCCGGTACACGCAGCGCTGAGAGGAACATGACACAGCAGCGGGCTTGCATTCACCCGAGTGACAACCCTCTGATGTCACAGGTGTCAGCCCAGCGCACAAGCAGGGCTTCCCAAGTTGGGGCTGCCTGGGTGTAGGCCAAGGGCCAGAGTCGCCCCAGCTCTGACGGAGCCCCAGGGTGGCGAGATGCCGTGACAGTGAGGGGCTGGCAGCCCAAGGACCAGGTGAGGTGGAGACCCTGAGGAGGCCCCAAGCTCTCGGGAGGAGGAGAGGGAGGGCACAGGTAGGCCAGGGACAGCGCGCATCAGAGCCACACCCCCCACCGAGGCGGCTCCGCCTGACCCCTGGGAGCTGTGTCACACGAGATGCCCCAGGGTTTGTCCCACCTCTGGGCAAGGGGACAGCCGCGAAGGGCAGCCCTCTGCTACCTGCCCTCGGCCAGTGCTCGCGGCCGCAGCAGCCCCAGGCACGGGGTCTGGCCGCAGCACCTTCGGGTCCCCTCGCGTCCAGCGCCAGCAGCTCCCACATTTCTGACGCACTATCGGGACACGGAGCCCGACACGCAGGCGGCTTTCAGCACGTCCTTCTGGCAGAGATGTGTGCACAGACCGAGGGCGGTCCCGCTGTCAGCAGACGTCCCCTGGGATGCTCACGTAGGACGCGCGCCTTCCCCTCCGGGCCCCGGGGACTCCCTCCTCCATAACCGTATTCCCTGCATGTAATGCAGTGTGGCACGTAGTAGGTGCTCAACAGATGTTTAGTGAGTGAGTGAGTGGAGCCCCTCCCTCAGCCAGCAGAGGGGTTTGAGCTTGCTTCGGAGCCTGTGTTGCGTGTGACGGCGGCAGTGGTGGGAGGCATTGCTCCGGGAACCCCACCACCCCCAGTGTTTGGGGGAGACCGTCTGGAAGACAGCCTGGCCCCTGGAGGCCCAGTTCCTGGCGGGTTAGGCTAAGACGCGTGTCCTCAGTGGACGTGTGGGCACAGCAGGAGCCCGAGCTCCCGGTGACGGCAGGCAGGGAGATGGCGGGCAGGCCCGGGTGGCGGAGAGCTTGTCGGGACCAGACACCCAGAAACCAGCCGGCATTCCCAGCAGCCCCTGACTCACGGCAGCCTCTGGGCAGGAGGCAGGAACTGCCCCTCCCGCCCCCGGCCTGGGGCCCTGTTTTGGCAGGCAGGGAGGACCCTGTTGGGAGCAACAGGATGATGGGGCCTGGGGGGCAACCGGGTGGGGGGGGGTAGGTGGCTGATGTCAGGAGCAGGTCCCCTGCCAGGTGGTCAGAGCCCCCAGCAGGTGGAGGCCAGGCCTGCAGGGAGCCAGCCTTGCACTTCTGGCCCCCCCTTGACAGAGCCCCGCGCTGGAAACTAGAAGATTCCGGCTCTCCCTTGTGTGGGGCCTCAGCTGTGTTGGGGGAACACAGACGGTCAGAGCGGAAGGACCCACAGGCGCACTGCACAGACGGGTAAGACAAGGTCCGGGGTGCCCCAGGGAGCAGGCTGGTGGTCTGAACTTGGGCCAGCTGCCCCAGGGCTATAAAACGGGGACAAGAATGCCTTGCTCAGAGGGTAGCTGTGAGTGTCAGATGAGGTGACTTCTCCACT